>JAOUQW010000016.1:16845666-16857163 GCA_028565825.1 Olivaichthys viedmensis
ATTATTAGGTTCTATCTGACTTTTTTTTGGCTAAAATGAGTGTTATAAATAAGTTATTTACATGCTACTACATATACTGTACTGAGCAAAAGTCTCAGGCACATGTAAAGAAATTCTGTAAAGTAAAGATGCTTTCAAAAAATGAAATGAAAAGTTTCTAAATATATTTAAAAAATACTATAAAGAGCAGTAAACAGTAAAACATTAAATCAAAACATTATTTGATGTGACCACCTTTCCCTTTAAAACAGCATCAGTTCTCTTAGGCACACTGTCGTGTAGTTTAATAAGGAAATCGGCTGGTAGGTTGTTCATGGAGAACTTGCCACAGTTCTTTTGAAGAATTTGGCTCTTACTTGCTTCTGTCTCTGCAGGTAAAATCCCAGACATTCTTGATCATGTTTTTATCTGAAAAGTGGTCTCTTTGTTACTTGTTACTATGTTACTTTTTTTAACAACATACAAAAATATCTCTGCAAGTTTTAATTTTTAGGACAATTAATGTTTGGAAATCTAATATTTGCTCTTTTCTAATGACACACTAATGCAGAAGACATAAAATAATCTAGGAAAAAAATATATATAAAAAACTTTGGGTGCCTAAGACTTTCAAACAGTACTGTTTATGTATTTTCTATATTTAATCTCTCTATTCTTGCTATTTTTCTCGAAAATGTTCTTTTATCTATAGGAAGCATTTAACAAACCCCTAAAACTAAGTCGGCCTGATTAAATTGAGGGCAATGCCGGCCTTTATTGGGTTGTATTTCCTTGACTGAACCCTGATAAGAACTCGCCAGGGTCTCTTGAGCATTGACTTGATACATTTGTTCTCAAAGCAGTGCAGTTACTCTTCAGGTTCTTAACGGCCCTCTTTCCTCTCTTTCTCTTCCTCAGTTAATGAGATCATAAGGAAGGATCTGACAGGAGTGCATGGCCGAGGACAGACATAAAGGAAATATGCAGCAGGAAGTGTGTGGGACTTGCAGTAGTGTCTTCTTCTTCCTGGATCAGTTTGCAATTTCTATTATTTCACAGTCTAAATATTTTTGACCTCAGAACTTTCTGACGTCAAGTAGATTATGCTTCATAATCTAAGCAAATAAATACCATCTGAACCAGCTGTTGGACAACAGTGCTGATGTCTAAAGGCCTTGTAGTTCAAAATCAGTGTCAGTGACAAGGCTTTAAAAATTTTTTTTTAGATTGGATAAAATAAATTACATCCATTTTCTAATTTCATATTTCATGGCCATTTGGTTCACTTTGGTAAACTCTACCAAACTCTCTAGTATGTTTGGAACAACTGCTTCATTCTGAATGCATTCGTATGTAAATCACTGGTGTCTGTTACATGCTCAAAAGCATTGCACAGCATTCTGAAAGGAAGCCAGGTTAAGATTATTTGAGACAATCGTACCCATGTTTACATGTGATACTTTAAATAATTAAATTCGAAAATTAAATACAGTAGATAAGTTGCAGTTCCTACTTTTGATAAATGACACCAGTTTAAAAAATCAAATTTTCATCTTGAGAATAGCCTCATGCTCAATATTTTTTTCTTTTAATTGTAACTAAATGCACTGTTCTCATAGAGAATCCTTTAATGCAAAGTGTGCACTTCTTGCCAGTACATTATATTGACTTATGTATATAGTTTCACTGCAAAATTGGATTTTTATTGACAAGATGTAATTAGATGTAATATTTTTTACAACATTTTCTTCTATTGCATAAACATCTAGTGTTGCAGAGAATACAGCTAAATACAGCTACAGAAGAAAAACATATGGATGAATTAATTTTTCTCCATATACAGTACTGTGGCAAAAGTCTCAGGTATTTCTTCTGCATTAGTGCCATTAGAAAAGAGCAAATTTTATTTCCAAACATTCATTTTCCCAAAAATTTTATGTTACAGAGACATTTTTGTTAGTCATTCAAGAAAGAAACATGTTAAGTCGTAAACGACTTTTCAAGGCTGTCTGGGATTTTAATTGCAGAGACAGAAGCAAATGAGAGCCAAAGTCTGCAGAAGAACTGTGGCAAATTCTCAAAGATTCTTGGAACAACCTACCAGCCGATTTCCTTATGAAACTGCACGACAGTGTGCCTAAGAGAATTGATATAGTTTTAAAAGCAAAGACTGGTCACACCAAAAATTTATTAGTTTTAGTTTTTTACTGTTCTAGTATTTTTTTATTTTCAGGAACTTTTAATTTCTTTATTTTTAAAAGAATTTTTGCTTCACAGAAATTCTTTACATGTGCCAAAGACTTTTGCACAGTACTGTAGTGTAAATAATTAAACAATATTATGACATCATGTGTGCCTTTAGCTATAAAACTGCAAGCAAAATTTTGTAAGCAGTGTACAGATCAACTTCTTCTTGGTTTCATGCCTTACAGAGCCTAACAAGCCTTGCACTACATTCAGATTATAATTGACATCATCTGGGGTTATCTAGTTCATTTTGTGCTTTGTATTTCTACCCCTTGTCTTATTGATACTGATAAGTCTCAATTATTTTTATAGTGCTATTTACAACAGTTTTATAAAATCTAAGACTTGCACATTACGTTTCCTTGTTGTAAATGTTTTTTGGTAATTTCAAGGTCTTATCTTTTTTTATCTTTTTACTAACTACTAGTATGGTTACTGTGTTTTATCTTTAGAGTGGGTTTTTTGCCATAATAAATATGCTGAGCATATGAATGACAGTCATAATTGATTTTTATAATCTAAAACATTTAGGATTTTGAATATGTGGTACATCACAGTATAATACATATAGTAACCAAATAACCTTTATTTTAACCAAAGAAAATATATATATCTCAAAGGAAATATATTTTAAAGCGATGTGAAATTTGACATACTTTTGTTTACAGTGATGTTTTATGTGCCCATAGATTTTTGACTGAATTTCTTTATTGAGGGATAAAAAAATTTAAATAATGGAGCCATTATTTCAGTGCATGGTGCTCTTAACACCATGGCAAATCCCTGAATGTATACTAATTTTTAACTGTAAATACACTTGCATAAATATGCATAACATATTTCTTTTACGTTTTAGGACTAGATAGACATTCAGTACAGGAAAATATTTTTTATGAACCAAATCAGTTCATGGTCTCTTGCCATTTACTGTCATGTAACCATGGGTGTAATAATAATATATAAAATAGGTCCATTATTTTATGAGATTAATATAAGATAATGCCAATATTTGCCAAAGAGAAGTTTTTATATCTTTTTTAAACTTCTTGTAAAGGCTATATACATGCAAGTTTGACAATCCAACCATGCAGTGAATGTTTAACAGTTGATGTCTATCAAAAACATAAGCAATAAATCTGACTGAAGAGTTGTTTCCATTTGTACGTGCCTTAAGCTTACCATATCTCATTGTACATTTATTCCTCAAGTAAGGCAGTTTATAGCATGCCTTGGTCTCTAAGCAGCTGCTTGCTTGGACCTTAAACTGGGAGAGGGCAGCCTGAATGAACCCACTGTTCAGGATGTTTCTTGGTATGACTTCACTTCCTTTGCCCAATAAATAAATAAATATAAACACCCATAGGTTTCCATAGTACACATACTGTTGAGGCCTTAGTGATTTTGTTAATTTAAATTATTGTTTTTTTGTTAGTACCCAATCCTTTGTCAAGTTAGTAAAATATCTCTTGCTTGGTTTACAATAGAGATACACTGAATGTGTCATAAAACACAACTTCTTATGACAAACAGCTTTGCCAACAAGCGTGCTTTTATGAATCCACAGGCACTTGACGATTTGGATTATAGCCATGTTGACCACTGCAGCACAAATCTATGATTAGCTACGTTATTGTGATTAGATAATAAATGTACAAATGATGGCAGCTTTATAGCACCTCTTTCCCTGAAAGTAAGAGTTTATCATCACTGTGTTTAGTCATTCATATTTATGGAGAATGTCTAATCTATCAAACCTGGTGATGATAAATCCAATATAACAATAAAATATTAATTAATATTAATTAAACTATTTAGTCATTTAATATTTTTATGGATAAATATTAATTAAACTTCATTAAGTTTAGAATATAATTAATTTGATATGAGATACCAGCTCCCTATTCCTTGAAAAGAAAGAGGTCTCTTACACTACATGTCTTAAAAATAGACTACATCTTGTAAGATGCTTGGCGGATCTGTATTTAAAACAATTTGTGTCAGGTTTAATACTACATTGGTTTACAATAGCTAGTGTAAACCAATGTACTTTTATGATGTATGACCACTGCCTTTGAATTTTCAGATGTTGGAATATCTGATAATTTTCAGAAACATTATGACAAGATAGTTGAACATCAAGAAGCTGCAGTCAAGGAAGTCATTAAAAAAACCCAAGCTATATGAAACATAGCATGCAAAAAATTGCAAGAAAAAAATTTGTCAGATGTCTAGGCACATTGACATTTCAGGAAGGTATACCAGCAAGTTCTATTTTTGACACTTACACAAAATTGTCACATACGCGGCTGTGCGCGTGATCTAGTGGGCTGTTGCCATGGTGACGGCCGCCACGTGCGCTACTGTGCGTGTGTGTGTGTGATCCCTGTCTCGTGATGCGATTGTCCCCACCTGCTCGTCGTTTGTTCGCCATTAGTAAGTGTTTAAAAAGCCCCCCTTGTTTCCGTCCAGTTTGTGCGTGATTGTTTCGTGTCATGCTGTAGGTAATGTTTGTAGTTCTGTTTAATAAATGTTTAATGTTAAAACGGCTTGCAATTGTGTCCACCACCCTCGTTACACCGTGACAGAATCAAGCACCTCAAAGAAGGACACAGCAAGCCATCAGGGTGATGGATTCGGACCTAAGGGGGCTGCTGCGGGAGCTCGAAGAACATTGGCAATGGGTGGAAGAGATCAGCAGCATCACGGCAAAAGTCACTGCATCGGGGAGGCACGCCTCCACTGCGGAGACAGTGAGCTTGCCGTGCTACGCCAGGAGAGAGTGGAACGGCGAGCACGGCTCGATGTCTTGGCCGCGGTGGTGGTCTCGCTCCTCGCGCCGCGACAGCTCGTTCCTCCCGCTGCGCCTCGAGACCTGCCGCAGCAGCCGGGCGGCCCCAATCTAGTCCCGAGCACTACTCGCCCAGGAGCGGAGGAAAAAGGCCCCCAGGAACTTTTTGGGGGGAGGGCTGATGACGGCTGCCGAAGCCGTCTCGGACGCCGTGGGAATTGTGGCCAAGTTCCCAGACGCCGCGGGAGGCATGGCCGAACTCTCTGACGCCGCAGGAGGCGTGGCCGAACTCTCTGACGCCGCGGGAGGCGTGGCCGAACTCTCTGACGCCGCAGGAGACGTGGCCGAACACTCTGACGCCGCGGGAGGCGTGGCCAAACTCTCTGGTGCCGCAGGAGGCGTGGCCGAACTCCCAGACACCACTGGAGGCATGGTTGAACTCTCTGATGCCACGGGAGGCGTGGCCGAACTCTCTGATGCCGCAGGAGGTGTGTGCCGAACACTGACGCCGCGGGAGGCGTGGTCAAGTTCCCAGACGCCGCAGGAGGTGTGGCCGAACTCTGATGCCGCGGGAGGTGTGGCCGAACTCTTTGACGCCACAGGAGGCGTGGTCGAACTCCCTGACGCCGTGGGAGGCGTGGCTGAGGTCCCAGACGCCGCAGAGGATGTGGACGTGGAGCTCTTCCGGGAGCTCGCCATCTCTGGGAGAGCACCGACAGGGGCCCACGCTGTGAGCATTACCGTTCTGCGGGGAAGGCGTCACCACTCAGCCTCCCTACACCACGATGGGTGGCCACCTGCATGTCGTTTGTTCGTCATTAGTAAGTGTTTAAAAAGCCCTCCTTGTTTCCGTCCAGTTTGTGCTTGATTGTTTCGTGTCATGCTGTAGTTGATGTCACGTAATGTTTGTAGTTCTGTTTAATAAATGTTTAATGTTAAAACGGCTTGCACTTGTGTCCACCACCCTCGTTACACCGTGACAAAAATGCCTGATTACCGTTGTGAGTTTGCCTTTCCCCTTTGTTCTGTCTGCCCTGTGTATCTCTGAAATAAACCTGTACTTGTATCCTATCAAGTCTGACAAAAGACTTTGCCAAATTATGGATGCAGCGGGTTTCAACGAACTCCATCAGGTTCTGTCTGTTCAGGGAAGAGTTGTGAGTGAGCAAAAGCAACAACTAGCCTCCATCACCACTACTCTGGAGCAGCTAACCACCTGGATGCAACAGCTCACACCAACCCCTGCTGCAATGAGCTCACGAAACCGTCCACTGATTGCGCAACCCAAGAAATACAACGATGACCCTGCAAAATGCAAGTTTTTTTTTTGCAATGCTACTTCTCAGCGTGAGAGCTCTCCACCGCTCATGACAAAATCAACCAGATGGATTCTCTACTCACTGCTTTTTTCGCCCTGGAGTGGGCTGAAGTGGTGTGGAACAACGGAGTAGAGGCAATTCAGTCTTATGACCGTTTTGAAAAAATGGGTTTGATCACTCGCCTGAAGGAGCGGAAGCAGGGGAGCACCTAATCAGAGTATGCTCTGGAGTTTCGGACTCTGGCTGCTCTCATCACTGCCTTTCGACGAGGACTTAGAAGGTAAGTACTTAAGGAACTCACCTGTCGCAACAGTCATGCTACTCTTGACTCACTTATTGACCTAACCATTCGTCTTGACAAGCTGCTAAAGGAGCGAAGGGGGCTCACCGACCAGCCCTGTTTCACTGGGTGTATGGCCCCGGAAATCGGAAACACCATCTCCGTGGTAACGAACAATCATGCCATAAAGAGCTCGCACCAGCATAGCTCGCAATCTCACCCCTCAAGCGAGAAGACTCAACGAGAGCTCTACCCGTTCCACTCAAATCATATCACCATCTCCATTTGTCATGAAAGTAGTTCTGTTACACCCGCTTTGTTGTTCCAGCACTGGTCAACACCGGGGCCGCTGGCAACTTCATCAACCAGGAACTGGCCGAGGAAATAGGAGTAAACCTGGAACAGTTGAAGGCACCATTACACGTTCAGGCTCTGGATTGTCAGTCATGTTACTCAGAATACGCTGAGGTGTTCAGTAAGCCCAAGGCTTGTGCCCTTCTACCACGTCGTCCGTACGACTGTGCTATCAAACTCCTGTCTGATACCACACCCCCACGTTCTCATATCTATCCTCTGTCAATGGCCAAGGCCATGAAGGATTACATTGCAGAAGCACTAAAACAGGGATATATCTGTCCTGCAACCCCTTCATGCAAAGGAAAGGAGGAGGCCTTCAACCCTGTGTATGCCAGTAAGAATTTCATTGTACTCTGTGCTCATGACATTAAAGGACCTTTGACTTTTTGACTTTCATCTACTCCAACTCCATGGAAGAGCACATCCAACATGTGAAATGGGTGCTCAGAAAACTCCTGGAAAATAACCTGTTCATCAAGGGAGAAAAATGTGAATTTCATGTTCCCAATGTGGCTTTCCTAGGCTACATAATCAGTAAGGATGGGGTGTTCATGGACAAGGAGAAGGTCCATGCAGTCACTGAGTGGCCAACCCCCAAAACTGTCAAGGATCTGTAGAACTTTCTGGGATTCGCCAATTTCTATCAAAGATTCATTCGGGGATTCCGTATCATAGCATCACCACTCACTTCTCTACTCAAGGGAGGAAGGAGAACACTTCTGTTGCTACCTCAAGTCGAACAAGCTTTTCAGTCCCTCAAAGAAGCCTTTACGACATCACCCATTCTCAAGCACCCAGACCCAGCTGTTTCATTCATCATAGAGGTGGATGCGTCAGAAACAGGCATAGGAGCCGTCCTTTCTCAAAGGCAAGGAGAGCCACAAAAAATGTAACCCGTGGCTGCCTACTCCAAAGAATTGTCACCAGCAGAACACAACTATGATATAGGTAACCAAGAACTGCTGGCAGTTAAAATGGCTCTTAAGAATGGCAGCACTGGTTAGAGGGTGCAGAACATCCCTTCCTGGTATACACTGATCACCAAAACCTTGAGTATCTCCAGGGAGCTAAACGCCTCAACCCCAGACAAGGCCGGTGGGCACTCAAGTTCAATTTCACCATCTCCTACAGACCTGGATCAAAAAATAGGGAGGCGGATGCTCTGTTCCGTCCCTTTTCAGCTCCGGTTGGTGCCCGCTGCCATCCAGAGGTCTCTAAGGAGCCTTAAAGGAGACTGTGAGTCTGGAAAATCTCCTTCCTTCAAACTGGAAAGGAGGCCGCCTCCGATGCGTGGTGGATCGGGTGGATACATGACACTAACTGAGAGTAGTAAATATGTCTTGAGACGGGAGAAATAAGATAAGAGAAGAGAACCACGTGAAGGACTGTCTGAGATACAGTCATAGATAATTAAAAAAGTTTACCACGTGAAGGACTGTAATTGTACTTGCGAAGGGTCACTCGTTCATTGATCATTAAAACGCGCACATCTGAGAAAATTGTTATCCACGAGAAATCGTGAATGGTCTTTGTAAACGGTGATCAAGGAGGCATATAGGAGTTTAAGTAGTTATCCGCAAGAAACATTTAAAGAGACATTGGTCTACTGGAGATACAGTCATAAATTCCTAAATAATTGTATTTCTTAACATTGTGTTTAATAGATAGATAAATACTTAGATATATACTTTATTGATCCCGAGGGAAATTGTAATAAGTGTTGTTTATGTTGTGTTGAATATTTCTTACAATGGGGGAATCTGAGAGTAAAAACACCTTCCTTATTATCAGGGCCAGCGAAGTTAATGAATGAAAAATGGAAAGCGATCCGAGCGTCGTAACACAGATTGCATTATGGAATAAAATAACTGATGGATTATTTTCAACAAGGATTTAAAGCTCCTCAGTGTCCTCCAGGTAGACTTCATGTGCCAACAGAGGTTAGGGATCGTCTGGTCACATGGAACCACTCGTCTCTAGCTACCGGACATTCTGGCATAATCAGAACTCCCCATCTGCTCGCCCATAAGTACTGTTGGGAGACCATGATGATGGACATCCAAAGGTTTGTCAAGTCCTGCTCAGCATGTGCATAAGCCAAAGTACCCAGAACACTACCTGCTGGTTAGCTCATCCCGGTGCCAATTCCTCAACGACCATGGTCACACATTCTCCAAATCTCTCCATCTTATCCTATTGCCCGCCTACAGCCTTTGAAACAGCTGAATACCTGTTTGGCATCCCTGAGGACAAAGTGTCAGACCATGGTCCACAATTCACGTTCTGTGTCTGGAAAGCTTTCATGGAAAAGTTAGGAGTATCAGTAAGCCTCACGTCTGGTTACCACCCACAATCCAATGGACCGGGAGAGAGGGCCAACCAAGAAATAGCCGTGGGCAGAATAGGCCTAAAACTCGTTGCGACACTCAGCCATACAACTCTCTCTGTTCCAGTGTGTACTAGGATATCAGCCTCCACTCTTTCCTTGGAATGCTACTGAAACCAATGCCCCCAGGGAAAATGATTGGTTCCAGACAAGCAAAGAGGTGTGGGAAAATGCCCATCAACACTTCGAACACACCGAATGAACCAAGGAATTCGCTGATCGACGCAGAACAAGTACCCCTGTCTACGAGCCAGGGGATCATGTGTGGCTCTCCACCTGAGATCTGCGGATACGTCATGGCTGCAAAAAGCTCACGCATCGCTACATAGGCCCGTTCAAGGTACTCCAATAGGTTAATGAGGTGACATGCAAACTAGATCTGCCCAGGCAGTATTGCATCGCCCCAGCATTTCATGTGTCACCCTTAAAGCCCCTGGTCCAGGGTGCCCTAAGTGAGGGGACACCAGCAAACACTCCTCCACCTTTCAACATCGAAGGACAACCAGCTTACTCCATTAAGAAAATTCTAGACTCTAGACATTGGGGATGCTGGATAGAGTACCTTATCTACTGGGAAGGGTACAGGCCAGAAGAAAGGAGCTGGGTCCCAGCGCCAGACATCTTTGACCCCATTCTGGTACAAGATTTTCATGCCTGGCACCCCGATCACCCAGCTCCCAGACCCAGAGGTAGACCCCATGGTAACTCATTCCCAAGGACCAGAGGCAGACCTCGCACACACTTATCTTCAGCCTTCAGGGAAAGATCCCGCACACTCACCTCCAGTTCGCAAGGGCAGGGCCCGAGGACACTCACTTCCTATTCGCACAAGGTAGACCCTATCAACACTCACCTGCAACTCCCAGAGACCGACCCTGTGGACAATCACTTCCAACTCAGAGGTAGACCTCACAGACACCCACTCTCAGCTCTCAGTGTGAGCTCTTCGCATCCGTCAACCTGAACTATTCCCAGAATCCCTCACTCAGTCACTCCCGAGTCACATGACCATCACCTGATCCACTTCCTTGTTCCCATTCACCCAGCTTCTGATTACACACACCTGTCCCTCATTACACTCCCCTCTACAAATACCCTGGACTTTTACACACACATTGCAAAGTCTCGTTCCTGGTTACTCTGTGTCAATTCTGAGCATTTTCTATATAGCGATATCCTGTGTATGACCTTGATTGATCTACCGTGTTATGACTCTGATTCTGCCTTTGATATTCTGTTTACCGATCGCCTGACCTTCTGCCTGATTACCGTTTTGAGTTTGCCTTGCCCCTTTGTTCTGTATGTCCTGTGTACCTCTGAAATAAACCTGCAATTGTATCTTACCTGTCCCGAGTCTGACACATTTAATATTACACAAATAAAAGTAAAATATACAAAAATTTAAATCAATAAAATAATTCAGAGCCTCAAGAGATATTTGGGTTAAATAGCATTTTTTGAAAATTATATATAGTGTTACTTTAATAAGGGTTATAGTAGCACATTTGATGAATATAATCTTATCCATCAAAGCTGGTAAGTTTTCTCAGAATTGGAAAATGGCTTTTGTAACTCCAATATTTGGCTAGAGCCTCCAAATAAGCTTGTAATCACAAACCATATTGGATTGGGATTATCAGGAACACATTTAATTTTTACATGGAAAACTATTTGGGTTCAGGCTAAAGTATTAATTTAATTTCAATCTCACTGAAATTATTCAAAGTTTATTAGATGAAAGTAAAGTAGTGGGAACACCATTTCTAAACCTTAAAAATGCTTTTGATATTGTAAATAATGAGATATTAATAAACTCAAGAAACAACTTTTCAAATGTGAAAAATTGGCTCAAACAAAAACAAATTTGTGAAAATGTTATGTACAAATATGCTTTAATTTACTAAGCATACATGTGTATATAAAACCAACATTTACATGTTTACATTTACTGTCTATGCTCAAACCGATACAGACTACCTGTAACGTGCACCACACGGGAGAAGAGGCAGGACGCAAGTGCGGATATTCGGTGTGTTTATTAGCAGGGGTAATCCATAAATCATTATCATTAGACAGAGCAGGGGTCAGAGAACAGACAGACAGTCGTAGCGTAGAATAATCCATATCTTTGTCAGGGCACA
>JAOUQW010000016.1:16905056-16919848 GCA_028565825.1 Olivaichthys viedmensis
GTGACACAGACGAGGGAACAAAACATAAACAAACGCGCATGGTGCGCCGTTGCCGTAGCTACCGCCACGCTAGGTCATGCGCACAGCCGTACGCGTGACAGATGTGAAATGTACCCATAATTATAGAATGACTCATAAGTGGGTGCATTTCAGTTATTGAAGACAAAACTGAAGGTAAAAATCTACAAAATAAGCATAAAGTGATCAGTGAAGATACCCAGTGCTTGAAGCAGACCTCAGGCATGCATTGAAAGATTAGCAATCAGGTTCTAAACATGAGAAAATTTATTCTAGATTAGATTAATTTGTCTAATTATCTATGGTCTGTTGAAACAAGGGACACTAATTGGCTATGATTAAAACCAACATTCTAGCTTCTGCCTCAAATCCAGAGTGCTTGAATACAGAGTGAGATAAACAAAAATTATACCACTGTCCAATTACTCACAGATTTAACTATATATAAATTGTAAAAAAGAAATCTATATATAAAATTTCCATGTTTTTGTATATTTATAATGTACTATAAGGTTGTAATGCTATATTACTGTATTTATGTACTGCTGTATCTGTAATTGTATTACTTCGTGCATTTAAAAATTGTTGATCTGGCTAACTAACTAGAGACACATGCTAATAAACTGGTTATAGCTGGGGAGGTATAAACAAACATGGTATACACAAGAAGGCAGAAATCAGCCTGAAACAGAAACACCACTGTGGCAAAGGCTAAGCTCAATGCAGAGATGGAGATAAAGACAGCCACTGAGAATATCAACTGCTTCTTTATCTATGGTGGGCCATGATAAGGCCTGAGAATGCAATTATGGCCCTGAAGATGTTTCTTGTTTCAATATATTCAATAATTTATTAAATCCACCCACAATATCTAAAAAAAATTGTTCTTTCCCCTCTGCCTGAGATGGTACAAGCAAAGGTCTTACGATGTGATTTTGGCTGCAGGCATATTCAGGCCTGAACATTTTAACATTTGGAACTCATTTGGACACATGTTGTGGATAGAGAGAATGAGTATAAATGGAGATATTACCCAAGAGATGTTAGTATGTGCCCTGAGGTGCAGCTGAAAAAGATGCTTCTTGTATGTTCACCATTTCAGAGTTCTAGAGGGGCTCTGAAGGCTTGAAACACTGTGCAGTACTTTTCAGCAGAGTAAAGAGGCAGCTTTCCATTTTTTTTTCTGATAAGCTTGTCTTGTGTCCATCTAATTAGTACTGTATAGGTTAAAATTTAACAATTCATGGTTTAGCATTTGTGGTGACTGAAGAATGACAGAATCCATACAAACATTAATAAAAACATCATAACTTCTTATATGCATTTGTTTCAATTCAGCAGATGCTTTTTGCACACCACAAGAAAGTCTTTCAAACCAAAACTAACAGCTCAGTAACAGCTCAGTTCAAAACACAAATCTGAACAGGAGCACTTATAGGAACCGAAGAGATCTTCAGATGAGCACAGACTCCAGCATGCAGAGAAAGCAGAAAGTCCTCCAGCAAAATCTCCCGAAAGATCCGTTCAAGGGGAAGAGAGCTTTGGTGGGTGGGAGAGCTAGAGAGCAGAAGTCATGGAAAAAGAAGAAATAAAAGATACAGGATGGAAACAAAGCAGTGGAGATGGATGGGTGGGAGGCAACAGCTCAGAGCATGAGATGCGTGGGAAGGGGTGGACTAGGGTTGCCAAGCATTCTCACCAGGCAGCAACAGAATGGTGCCCAAATGGACCAAGTTTCAGCCTCAAATATGGCAACCAGAAACAGTACATTAGAAATAGAAAATGGTTTGGATAGTAATGTAGAAGTCAATGAGCTAAGGCATGTTTTTGGGTGTGTCAAAAGATCGCAGAGTTTATTTGAAAGGATATTGTCTTGTGAAGGCCATGGTAGTGGAGATAACTGAGCAGTGTGTTATTTTAGACTGACACTTAAATATACTTTAGAGCTAGGCAATCTAATAAGTGGAATATTATCAGTTAGAACGTGCCCTACTTGCCAGCCACTGCTTTGACTATTTGTATAAAATAACCCAGATATTCTGTGTCCATACATTGATTTGCTATGATTTTTTTCATGTTGCCTTTTACTGCCTCAGCGCATTTTTCACCTTCATTAGAATATGCAAAAACATGATTGAATGCTGCATCTCATGACATCAGAGACTATGGTATGCAGAGAATCTTCTCAAAATAATAATTTGGCACACCATGCATTTAATATTTACATGTAAATCTCATGTGGTCCTTATTGAATTTCTAACAACACTTGCATTTTCATCCCTGCCGAGTTACAACAAATCTAGTCAATGAGCAACAGTGCCTGTAGTCATTTGGTGCACAGCTGGCTGCGTGTCCAACATCTAGACTTCTAAAACACTCCCAATTACCACTTTAACTTTACATTTGACTGAAGTATTGAATACACTGGATTGTTGAAAAGCAAGTGCTTCTTCAAATATTTTTACACCAACCATTAATTTCTGGAATGCAGATTATACATTTTGTGTAAATTACCTAGAGCATGTTTGAGGTGGCAGCATGAACAATTGAGATGGAGCCGAAGTCCATCTGTGAGTGTAACGATATGGGGTGGGAAGATATGCAGTTTGCGTTTCAGACAGAATACGAGTTCTTGGAGATAAGACCTATGTGATTTCCCTGTTGCAGATAGAGAGAGAGAGAGATAGGGAGAAAGTGAGGGATCCTGAATCTATCCATTGGTTATGCTATTACTGATGCTCTCAAATATGACCTTGTAGACAAGCCACAAGAAGAATGCATGATAGAAAATATGCCTCTTATAAGTTCAAAATGTGGGGGTTCTAATTGGGCTCTGAAGGCCTGAAGAACTGTGAAGGAGTTTTCAGTGTAAACACACTTAGTGAATGATGTGCAGTTTTCCATTTTTTGTTTGTAAGTCAGTAAGGTACTTTGGAGAGGGAGAAGCGAGGCAGTTTTGAAAAGTCACCTTCCAAAACCGAAGTGTCCGAACTGGCCGCCCACCTCCAGTTGGCCACTAGCAATGTGTGAATGAATGGGGGGGTGGAAACTGGCGGAGGCTTTGACCCTGCGTGTCTGACACCCTCCCATCAAACAAGCTTATCACAGACAGTGTTGCACAGTAGTGAATATATCAGTTAAACTGCATTTTTCATAGCAAGCTGGAAGCGTTGTTCCTTTTTAAATCAAGTAGCTTTTAAAGCTTATTCTCAAGGTTCTCAAGATGGTCCATGTTTTTGCTCTCTCCCAGCTCTTAACGCACCTGTACCAGGCATTCAGTGTTCTAGATTGTTTGGTTTAGGTGTGTTGGGAGCTGGGAGGAAACAAATATTTTGGACCATCTGGACTGCCCTGAGGACCAGTCTGGAAAAAACAGGCTTATAACAAAATAATCAGCGGCACATTACATCTCACTGCTTGGCTATTTTGGTTTTCTTAATCACAATGCCAACAGAGATCCTCTGCTGAGACCTTCTTCTCGACTACTCCTCATTCTCCACATGCCACTCTGATATGCATCATAATCACTGTGTGTCTATGCCTCCCTCCCATCTAATTATTCCTCACTTGTTGCGTACAACCCTCCGTAGGATGGAAAGGCGGCCCGAAAAGCGAGCAGCGGGAGCGCATCAAGCCAGCAGACCCTCCCCAACAGCGCAGGGGGCTTAATTTGACAGGGCCGGAAACAAAAGGCCAACTGTAATCATTATCTGGCGCTGACTGACAGCGCAGGTGCTTAATAAGCATCCGGTGACGCACTTGCGCCCTGGCTTTAGTCAGCCTAAGGCCCCCATCTTAATCCCTGATTGGAGCATGAACGTGCTGCGGCACAGACACTAATTTATGACTTGTGAACCAACTGCTTCTTAAATCACAGTAATTAACTTAATTAGTTTGGACACAGGCCGAGCTGTAGAACTACTGTGGTGTGAAATGCCTTTTTTACTGTGGTCCGGAACGCCTTTGCTAAGGATGTGTGCACACTTATTGGAATCTGTTTATGATTGTTGCATATGTCTGATTTCAGGCATATGTGTAAATATAAAGAAGATTAATTGTAAAATCAAAGATTAGCGTGTATTTATTTGTTCCTCTAATATTCTGAGTGTTAAGTCAGAAACAGAATGGCACATAAGTTCAGTGAACTTTATATATCTTCAAATAAATTTCATTTGGATAAGGGTATCACCTTTTGAAAAGCATAATGCTAATGTTTAAAGCTTCAGTGGAGATATTAATGTATTCAGTGGTGTTCATAGCATGCCGGTATCTCTACTAAGGTCCTGATTATTTTAACATTTAACCGGTCTTCTACTTTCTATGGTACTTACACAACTCTATGCGTGTGAGTGAGGCAAGCTGGGGGCCTCCTGAAATTGAAGAAATGGTTTACAAGTTAATCTGAGTTACCTTATTTTTCACTGTGAAAGCCCTGTGGCAACAAGTCTCTCAATATGCTGCCTTGTTGCAACCAAACCTTATATTTAAAAAATTGCCAGAAGTACCAATGAATCAATAAAAAACAACAAAGATGCTCTGGTCTACGATGATGATGCTGAGTCACAATCCCCTTCCTAAAAAGCCAGCAGCGGCCCTGTTGGTGAGCTAAAGGGCAGTGGCACCTATTAGAAAAGTGCTTCTTGGTGCATTACTGAGGAAGCGGTTCACTACAGCCGAGCACTCAGTATAATACCATTAGCTGTTTGTTCCACGGGCTGTTTTGGGTGGGTAATTAGAGTTGTAGTGGTCAAATAAGTTAGCACTCATTTCTTCACAAAGGAAATTTACTGGGAGACGATGCTACTCTGTGGCAAATCTCAAGATATCCGAAGTCTTTTAAAGATTCAATATTCATAAACCTTAGACACTATACTGTATATTAACATCTGATCTGTGAGATCATAGTTTGGTATTTGGATGCGTTTTGACTGAAGAATGTTTAAGCCATGAAATTCAAACATTTTTTAAGTATCTAAAAAGTACTGTAAAATAAATGTAGAGCTAGGGAAATGGATATTTCAGACACCACAGACAAGAGTGCTCTGACTGAACATCTCATTTGTAAAATTAAATTAGTTATGTGAGGGCATCATGTTTAAAATGGCTCTAGATATGAATTACAGATTACTGTACTTATTGGAGTTAGTGAAATGTTGTGCTTCACAGTGAGGGATATTCTTACTGTGCCTCAGGACATTCTGGTCATATCTGCACCTACCCATGTATTTTTAAATTAAGCACTTGGGTTTGCTCTGCCTGCACCTGATAGCAAACAGGAAGTGGCTCATAATCAACTAGAAAAGAATGATAAACTCCACTGCTGTTGAATAATCAACTGATTTAATTTTATGTTGATTTCCTACCCATCAGCAAGGTGTTTATATAGAGACAGGTCCAGAATTATTGGCACCCTTCATGAAAATGAGCAAAAATGAATATATAAAATGAATGACGTATGCAATAAAAGATAGCTTGAGCTTAAATATATGGGGATGCTGTATAGTTTTATTTTAACACAATATTTTTTTCTAACATGAAACAGTTTTCTTAAGTAGTGCAGAACATTTTAACCTCCCTTATATTCTTACGTTTGTGCATGTGGACTGCACTCTTCAATTCAGACTACATGTTTTTTAATAGGGTTCAAATCTGGAGGCAGAGATGGCTATTGCAAAAAATTATTTTGAGTTCCCGCAAACATTTGTGTGTTGATCTGGATGTTTGTTTGCACTCTAAAATATCCTGGTACTTAGCAGAATACATGATGCCATCAATCTTCACAACCATGTGCCGAAATCTCTTTGGTTTTCCCCATGGTGATGGACAGCAAAATAATTTTACTTGTGTGCAACATCATAGTCGGTCAAAGGCAACAGTTCCCGGAGGCTGAGAGCAATTTTAAAAATATATATATTTAAAATTGCCAATTTGTTTGCATTTATTTTAAATATTCTTCAGTGATGTCAATCATTCTGACACACATGTTTTGAAGAAAAAGAAAATAAATTCTTATAGGAATGATTTTGAGACATTTTTTGCCTGTTCTTTTAAAGGGTGCCAATAATCCTGGAGTTGACTGTATGTATATGAACTGTATACCTATTCACAGCATTTGTTCATCATCCTGTTGTGTAGGTGAGGGCCGGTGAATGACTGCTGACCTCCAGGCATGTGAGGCACTCTGAGGCAGAGGTGTCTGGGTGAAAGATGACTTTACTGGCTGGCGATGGCTCCGACTATGACTACAGTGCATTGAGCTGTGTCTCCGACACCTCACTGAACCCACCGCCCATCCAGGAGTGCGAGGCCCTCAAGGGCGTTTACTACAAACGCGCCCGGTGTCTTGCTAAGGATCCTGTTGCTGATGCCAGCCTCTCGCCCAGCGCCCAGCGCTTACATGCCATCATTAATGTGGGTGGCCTGCGCTACCAGTTGCCATGGAGCACACTAGATGACTTCCCGCTGTCACGCCTAGGCCGCCTGCGTCTGTGTACGAGCTTTGACGAGATCATGCGAGTGTGTGATGACTACGATGTGGCGCGCAACGAGTTCTTCTTCGATCGTAGCCCTTGTGCTTTCCGCTCCATCCTGACATTCCTGCGTGCCGGCAAGCTGCGTACTCTGAGGGACACGTGCGCTCTGTCCTTTCAAGAAGAACTGCTCTACTGGGGCATTCCCGAGGAGAAGCTGGAGTGGTGCTGCCGCAGACGCCTGCTGCAGCGTGCCGAGGAGCGTGATGAGCTTGAGAGGGTGGCCGAGGAGGATGAGGAGGAGGAAGATGATGAGAGCGATGGAGGGGGTAGGGAGGAAGGCGTGGACAGAGACACTTGCCGGGGCCGCTGCATGGTCAAGCTAAGGGACATGGTGGAGAGGCCGCACTCGGGTCTGCCTGGAAAGATCTTTGCTTGCCTCTCTGTGCTCTTCGTCACCATCACAGCTGTCAACTTGTCCATAAGCACCATGCCTGCCATGAGGGAGGAGGAAGAAGCTGTAAGTTCTTGGAATTTGTTACAGCAGTCTGACTGACAGAAAAACATAGTTCAGTCGACTGTGTAGTGATCGTAGAGTACGTTCCGTTATTGTCATTACAATAAGTATGCATATAACGTCCCTTCCGTGAAGAGCTCCAGTTAGATGTGAACTTATCAGAGATGTGTTTTCATTAGTATTTCAAACAAAGTCAGACCTTTAAATTGTGTAACCAATTATTAGATTTTAGAAGTATAACAAGACTAGTCTAACTAATATATATGTGTATATATATATATATATATATATATATATATATAAAATGAATCGCATGATTTTGCAATTGGGATTAATTACACTTTCGTATTTGGTAAAAATAATTATCCTTCATTTTAAAATAAATAAGTTTGAAACCAAATCAACCATCAAATTAATGTAGATTCAACACAAAGGAAGTATATCAAATCAAATACTATTGTTAAATAGCATCTTTTTCATTGTGAACACAAAAGTAACACTCCTGTGAACTACAATAAGTGCAATCACATTTCAAAACCGTCAAGGCAGGGGAGCAAAGGGGGACGCCGCAGACAGGAGTGCCTTTGAACGAGCCGCTGGCCCACTTTTTATTTTTCTTCCCGGTGCTTTTCAGCCGCCAAATGCTATAATCATAAAAAATAAAAATAAAACAACGTAAATTATCAGCTGAGTGGGTCACTCACTCACTCACTCACTCACTCACTCACTCACTCACTCACTCACACACACACACACACACACACACACACACACAGAATCTAATCACCACTCTCCTAAAAACATTGTGAGACAGCCCTTGAATTATAAACTCATGTGACTTTGCTCCTGCGAGAGCATCGTGAGATTACAGGGCAGATGGTTCAAGGTGGTCGCTTATTTAATGGCCCACCTTTCTCAAATTACAGCCACCCTTCACAGCAGCAAGAGAAATGGGTGGGAGACATAACAATAGCAGGTTTCATGCAGTGGTTGGGGTGTAGTTGCATTTTCTTTATCAGTACATAATACGAATACTAATACTAATACCAATAATACTACTACTATTAATAATAACAAGAACAATAAATATAAAAATATAAATAATAAGAATTTGTAAAAAAAAGAAAAAAGAAAAAGTGGGTAAATAATACAATCAGATTCATGAAATAATTAAAAGATATGAATAAACAAGCAAATATAACAGGTAGCCAGTTAATTAACAGCTAAAGCAAATAAATACGTTTTCTAGCTGCTTTTTGAATATGTCTATTGAGGCCGTCTGACGGACTTTAGCTGGAAGTGAATTCCACGTCCCGGAAGCATCTACAGTAAAGGCAGCATCCGCTTCTGTTTGTAAAAGGAAACCTCAAGGAAGACATAGGTGCTACACTATTACTAGTCTTAAATACTAATTAAAAAACCCTATAAAATCTGAATGTCACAGGTGTCAGTCGTACACTTGGAAAGTTTTTGGAGCTCTCTCTACCTCCCTTGCTCCTTGTATGTGTGCATGTTGTGGGTGATGTATGATGCTTGATATCAGTGATGTGTCTTGTGGGCTTTGTGGGTGCGCACTGTTGGACATTCCTCATGTGGTAAACAGATAAGCAGAGGCTGACAGATAGCTAGTGTGTATACAGTACGTGACCTTCCTGTGGAGTCAATAAACAGACCAGAATTCCAAGCTGTTCCTTGTAATCTGCTTGGCCCCTTTACACCATCTATTCATTAGAGGATTCCCGCACACCCCATCAGTAGTTATTAGCCTACTGAGGAGAGCTGTTTAGAAAAAACAGTTTCAGCCATCAATCCATGGATGCTCAGTGCTCACAGTGTCATTAATGTTGTAAAAAGAATGTGAGACATTTCTTTTTGAGATAAAACGTTACTTTTAAAGGAGGATTAGATCCATACATCCTGCCACACTGAGACCCAACCCTTGAGTTTGAATGCACTGATATTTGGTGCTCACAGTGTTATTAACTCCTGAAACTCCCAGGATGCATCAGTGGGTCTTGTAACTAAATACCTTTCCTATTTGTTTCACTGTTGTACTTGTAATAAATACCTAAATAATAATCTGAGAGTTTAAGGGGTTAACAATGTATTTAACAATGGCCGCTATTCAACGAAACGCTAAAGCAGCCTATTTTGCAGGGCCATAACTCACAGAAGACTCACAACCGTTAGACCACAAGAAGAGAAGCAAAAGCTGCTAAACATATCTTTGAGTCACACACACATACACACACATCCAAGGAGTGCCTTCTTGTGCAATTTGGGACGCAATCCAGAAGTGTTAATATCATTATAATTTACTATTAGCGCTACAATGAAGCAAAAGTGAAAAGCCTCCATTTGACACTTTGCATAGATACTTTTTTTGTCTTTAGTTCAGGATATGCGATTTGCAATTAGGCTTTTTGTGAAGAATTCCCAAGTTACTCACAGTTGAGTCACACATGATAAACCGCAAGAAAAGAAGCAAAAGTTGCTGAATATATTCTTGAGTCACATCCATCCAAGCAGACACTTACGGGAAAAACACCGGATCGATGTCTTGCTGCCTGTTTTGAGCCATTCCAGATTAGAGAGGCAGGGGCACCATTAGGAATTTTTGGCTCCCTGACAGGTTAATGGACTGGGCACTGGACAGTTTTCATTCTCCTGGACAATTTTCTTTACCAAAGATCCTTTTGGGCTCCCTGTCTGCACAGGGCCCTTGGAATCATCCCCAACTTTTCACCTCCACCGCCCCTCGCAGTATCTCAGGTACCTTCCGGAGGTGCACAAGGTGTTCCGACCATCCCTCCAAGTGAATGATGGCATGGTCTAACTAAGCTGTGGGTTAGTGTTTATATGGCCGCGTAGCCAGCCGTGTGATACATATTTCCGAGTCTTGAGGGTTGACAAGGCAGTGTTGAAAGCAATAATGAAACAGGGTCGAGGTTCAGAAATGACAAGATCTCCCACCTGAAGGGATCACCAACAAAAGACGGCATAAAATACCTGAATTGTGTTTCGTTCAGGTGACTTTGCCAAAATGGAGCCCATCAAGGAAGAACAGCTTGCTGTTCAAGTTGTTAACAAGATCATTTTTACAGGATTTTTTTTTTTTGTGTAACAACAGGGAGGAGGCTGAACGTATGTGCTGAGTCTTCTTCCTTGGGGCTTTTCAAACATGATTGTAAAAGTCCATGGCGCGTCAGGAGATCATGAGTTCGAATCCCGACGATGCCACAGTCATCCGTGGCTGGGAGTCCATGATAATTGGACATGCTCTCTGGGTGGGAAGTATGGTATTACACTCTCTCACCTGTCAATCACAGTGACACTAGCCAATTGTGGGCGTCTTCTTTCTTCAGTTTGTCCCTCAGGGGCATCTCTTAAAGGTTTTATGTAGAACCCTACAACAATGTTTTTCTTTTCAGAAAAGGTCACATTTAACAAGCATTGGTGATTTGCCTGTGGTGTGGGATTTTTGAGAATTCAAAAATCTCAAAAATCATGTATTTTTTCATGTATTTTCATGTTTTTTTTTTTATACTCAGGTTGAACTGCAAAAAGCTACGATAGTTCCAAAAACAAGTACAATGAAATCCAAGATTAAGTACAAAAAGTGCAAAATGCATAATGCATCACCTGAATAAACGATGAATAAGTGATATTTTGATATATGTCAAGTTCCTTCATGGGCAAATAATATCACCAATTTGGTAAATATGTCTCCTGCTGTTGCAGGGCCTTGGCGAGACTGCCAGCATGTCCTGGACTCGGGAGAAAACACCAGTGGCATCTACCTGCTGCGCCCGGGCAACTCCAACCGTCTGTTCCAGGCGTGGTGTGACCAGAGCCGTGCTCAGGGAGGCTGGACCGTCATCCAGAGGAGACTGGACGGCTCTGTCAACTTCTTCAGGACCTGGGATCAGTATAAGGTTGGCTCAGCTCACTCTCATTCTCAACCATCACAAGTTTTATCCATGCAAATTAGTCGATGGGAATTAGGTATGCAATGTATTAATCTATAGCACACAGTGCTATAGATTAATCGGAGGCCGATGTTTTCTATTCAATTATTAATTTTAATCAATTCATTTTAAATGTATTATTTCTATAGGAGTGCTTCAAAAACTTCCAGACACAGATTAATGGTCTCAGTTGGAATCGAAAAATACTAAAATTATTTCTATAATAAGAGATCTCTGCAGGGTCTATGGTGCCTTATAAGTGTTGAAATGTGCTTTCTTTGTCTTCTGTGCTTGTAACAAACTGAAGGCAATTTATGATACAGTACATCCCATTTAACCAAAGTGCAGTGTAAAATCCCTGTTCCTCCTTATTAAAGCAATAATAATAATTATCTCAAACCTGCCTGAAAATGTCAGGGCATCTGGGACGGCTCATAGCATGTCTCTGAATTGCTTTATGTACTCAGACTTAATGAGTATGTGACAAGCACAAGCACTGATTTGGCTTTAATCTGAGGTTTCTCTCATTTTCATTGTGTTGTCTCTCATTCTTCCATTTACATTTCACATTTAGTAATTTTGAAAATGTTCTTATCCAGAGCGACTTCAAACAGTTGAAGACGCAGCGACGCCAAGCACCCAGTGAATCTGCGAAGATTCATAACCTGAAAGATGTGAGGCAAATGCTAGTTTGTACAAGTACTAGAGTGGTCAAGGTAGTGACGAATACAATTTCAAACCTAAGTGCATATTGTTACGTGCGGTGAGTAGAGACAGGATGGAAGTGCGTAAACTCTGGCGAGCGTTCTTTATTAGGGCAAATCCAGAAATCATTACCGGAACAAACAGGCGAGGGTCTAAACCAGCAAACACCGAACTAGAAATACAATATAACACAGACTCGGAACAAGGCTAGAACTTAAAGTAACAAAAGCACGATAAGAATTCGCAATGAGACAAAGAAACAGCAGGGTATAAATAGACAAACTAATAAGAAGGTAACGAGAAACAGGTGAACACGATCAGGGTACTGAACCAATGACAGGACGGGGTGGAAAAAAGACCAAAACAGAAACAAAACAAAAAACACAATGTGAAGGGGGAAACCATGACACGTACATCATAAAAATTAATTTAAAAAAAGAAGCAGTACAAAAGGCAATCGATGGAAGGTAAGTGCAGAGAAAACAAGGTGTTGTCCTAGATATTATCGGAAGAGGAAAGTAATAAAAAATTCTTCTGCACTTGTAACAAACTGAGGGCATTTTATGAGACAGGATGATGTCCCGTTTAAACCCAAGCACAGCGTGAAATCCATGTTCGTTCCTATTCCACAGCAAGGCTTTGGGAATCTTGATGGCGAGTATTGGCTAGGTCTGGAGAACCTCTACGGGCTGACCTCCCAGACCTCTTACAAGCTCAGAGTGCACATGGAGGACTGGCAGAGCCGGCAGGCGTTCGCCGAGTACGACAGCTTCCGCATAGAGCCCGAGAGCGACTGGTTCCGCCTGAGGCTGGGCTCCTACCAGGGCACTGCTGGAGACTCGCTCTCCTGGCACAGCAATAAAGCTTTCACCACGCTCGACCGTGACAAGGACGCCTACTCAGGTAGCCAAGTGTTGGTGAATTATTTTATACACCTCTCAGACTTAATCCTCCTGTTCTGTTCATTGCTGATCAATGAATGTACTGCTCACCAGGTCTCATCTCCTTTGATGTAATATTAATTTGGTTTAAAAATACCCCAATATATCTTCTACATTTTTTTCTCAGTTATTAGCACTACAGTAATACACACAAAAGCCCTTTCCATGCGTGGGTATCCTGATGGCAAGAGTGTGAGCACAGGTGTGAGTGGAAATAAGAGGTGGAGGGAATGTGACAACCACTAAAATCACCTTTTTGTTTCATATTTACAAACACTAATCTGAACTTTTACTTCACCTTGCAACTCTCCTGAACATAATCTGTGTAATATAAACATGATTGTTAAAGATTATTTTTCATGTTTATAAAATAAGTTGCTCCAAGCTTCATATTGAAAAAAGTAAGTTTTAGTATTGTTACACTTTTGATAAAAATTTAAAGCAGGTAATTGTAACCTGAACAGAACGTAAGGATCAATTACTACCTGAAATTGTAAGAGGGTACTCCTACATACTGAAAGGCACATCCTTCAAACGTTTCTGAGTAAGCACCTGGCCCTCAAAAGTAATTTTATCCACACAAAGACATAAAGTTTTCTCAAGTATCCTGTCAGTTTAGCTCATGTTAGTAAGCGAGCTAGCATTAGCAGTGAAGATTATGAACATTTACAGAGACATGGAGACAGTTCACTGGTTGAAATATGAGTGGAATAGGCCCAACATGGCGGTTATGTTACAGGAAGTCATGCCAACTGCCATGTTGGTAAATAACCGGGAAAAAAACAGACTTATCATATTCTTATATTGACGCAAGTGCAGATTTAGGGTATTGCTGTTTTTGTGACAGTCCAAACTGCTTTTTGACTACTGTTACGGAAGTCCTCATACTAGTGAAATTATCTTTTAGTTTCCAAAATGGCCAACAAGTGGACGGACTTGCTTATAAAGACTGACATTTATGAATATTACTTTAAAATCATCTAAGTAATTCTGTCAGGTTACCTTATATTAGATACCTGGCTAACAAAATATGTGAAAATACACACGCATATATGTATGCCAATGACTTTCTTCTGACTTGAAAACTTCCATGTATGGACTCAAAGACACACCTACATATCCATATATGAACTCAGACACGCCTTCTGTGGTCTGCAATCTGCAGACAGACTCTATTGTACAATTGCATTATTGTAGTCTCTCCTGTGTGTCCTCCTGCAGGAAACTGTGCTCACTACCAGAAGGGCGGCTGGTGGTACCACATGTGTGCCCACTCGAACCTGAACGGGGTTTGGTACAGAGGCGGCCATTACCGAAGCCGCTACCAAGATGGAGTCTACTGGGCCGAGTTGCATGGAGGCTCGTACTCCCTCAAGAGGGTCACCATGATGGTCAAACCCGTTTAACCAAAAGCACTAATGAAGTGTTGCGCAGACAAAGGATATTTATTACTGAACCCTACAGATGGGCAAACCATCCAGTTACAGCATTTAGCAGACACCCTTATCCAGAGCAACAGGTCATGATATGGTGCAGAGAGGGTTAAGGGCCTTGCTCAAGAGCCCAACAGTTGCAGTTTGGCAGTCCAGAGGCTTGAACCCACGACCTTACAATCAGTAGCCCTGAGCCCTAACCACTGAGCCACCACTGCCCTTAGTTGCAGAATCCACATGGCAACAGTCTTAAAGAGGCCTCCAGAAAATTTGTTCTGGTTAATTCTGCTGGATTTGAATATTGTATTTGTTTGGAATCTGGTATTTATCTAAAAGTAATTTCATATTTTACTGTTTATTGTAGCTCAGAAATCATAAAGATGATAATGAGCAATACTGAATGAAATACTGTCTGTCTCATTGAGTCATTATCATTAGTTTCAAATGAGTTGATATATGTAATTTTTTTCACTCTGCCTAATGCTGATACTGTTATACATGTACGTTACTTCATAATATCTCTTGACTTTCTGTCATTATTATTTTTTGTATGTATGTGTACGACTTCCAAGATGGCGGTGCGGTAGCACGCAGCGGCCACTACGGGTCCAGAACATATGGTGCTTTTGTTACTTGTATTTTGTTTCAGTGTGTAATCTTACGTGTAATGTTCATCAGAAACATCGGTGAACATGTCTATCATCGCCAGAAACTGCTGGACATCGGAAATCAAAACTCTA
>JAOUQW010000016.1:16924400-16941897 GCA_028565825.1 Olivaichthys viedmensis
TTCTGGAGTATATGCAAATTGCCATCATAAAAACTGAGGCAGCAGACTTTGTGAAAATTAATATTTGTGTCATTCTCTCAACTTTTGGCCACGACTGTAGAGTTTACAGTGCTGCTTGTACTATCAGAAAGAGTGTAGATGAAGCATGATCGAGTAGGATTGGCTACATTGTATTATTATTGTTTGCGTACAAGCCTATGTCAATGTAATTTTCTCAAAATATATACAGTAATTCTCTCTAAACTAGTAAAACATTTTGTGATTTATTCAACTCATTAATTACATAAGATAAATGGTTAAACAGTAATCGATGCAGGGACACTTTATATTTACATAATTACATAATGAAAATTACAAAATTACATAAACAAAATATTTACATAATTTATTTTTTAATGTATAAGCATTTGTGTTGCTCATGTCTTTGGCTGGCAATACGCAGTTTTTTAGTGCACAGATGTACATATCTCTTTTATGAACAATTTCAAGTCCTTGCGCACATTGTAATATTATGTTATATTCAATTCAATTCTATTTTATTTGTATAGCGCTTTTGTCACAAAGAAGCTTTACAGAAATCTTGATGTAGATCTAGATCCCTAATGAGCAAGCCAGAGGCGACAGGGGCAAGGAAAAAACTCAAAAGGGAACCCCTTCTCTTCTGGGTGACACCGGATAGTGGGACTATAGGTCGCTATAGTAGAGTCATACAGAGAAAAGGCAACAGTACTAAATGTGATAAAAGGATACAGAATGTTTGGTATGATCACATTGTGAATGGAAGTCCTGGGATGAGCATGAGGCAGTCTTTCTGATTACAGCAGCAGTTCTATGGTATCCAGGTAAGATTATCCACTGAAACAGGAACGTGAGCCTTAGGCATAAACTGTTTTTGGGAAGTGCAAGTCTTTAGGGTATCCAGGTGAGATTATCCAGGTGAGTATCCATAGCAGCAGGAAGTGAGTCAATGCAGAAAGCTAAAAAAGCAATGATTATATCATGAGAGCTTGTGTCAAACTGGCAGATCCCATCCTTCAATTTGTGCTATTGTGTTATTTGGCTTAGATGGAATGTGACCATGACAATTGAATGCGATTAGAAAATTAATATAGGATAATTTTGCACCAGAACAAGCATTTGGATTAGATCACTATTGGTGCATTATGATGCAGGATGAAAGTCTCCTACTTTTCTCTTTAAATAATTTCAGCTAGCATATACAAGGTACACTATCTAGGCCAATTTTTAACTGTTCCAGTCAGATGCTGCTCCAGGTAGATTTTTTTCAAGCACAAGATTCAATTACACATCATCCTCATGTTTTCTTTGATTCAACCACTGCTAAACAAATTTTGCTGTGGGAACTTATCCAGGACTATTGAAACATTCAATGTGTGCCCAATGCAAATGCAGGAAAAGCAAGATGGATATCTCCAGCAGCCTGGCACCTGTTGGCCTGGCGCAGTGGTGTTCTGCTCTTCTCTAAATGTCACAGGCCCATGGTGGCACTCAGACTAATGGAGTCAAATGGTTTTGTTTTTCACTTGCTAAAGGCTGCAGCTTTTGTACCTGCTTTGAGAGCTTTTCTTTGTGTCTAAGTGATAAACAGCTTGAGTGAGTAAGATGTAATTAAAGAAGGCCCCAGAACAGCACTAGCACTAGAACCACATTCAGTGCATTTACCATGGCAAAGACAATGTTGATTAACTTGACAAGTGTTTGAGTTCTTTTAACTCTATTAATGTGTGCCTTTTTCAGTTACTAGCCTGCCAACCAGCTCACCTTCTGTCAAGTACTGGTGTCCTGATTTGTCAAGACATTAAACAATAGAGCATATAACAATCTTTTGCATGGTGTCAAAGGTCAAAGATCTGCCTTTGAAATGGATGTGCATAAGGAGAATGTGGCAGAATGTGTGAACACTTCCTTAGCAAAAATAATTACAATATCTATTCAGACACGACCCCTGTATACCTTAGGGTTATTTTTAGTCCTCTTTTTTTTGTTGTTGCATAAATAAGCAAATCCGCACCTTTCCCAGCCTTGTAAAAAGCTAAACCAGACTGTTAGCTATAGCAAGAGGCTAACCACAAACTGTGGGATGTATGCATCTTTGATGTTCTGTGTGCTTTGTGGTGAGTTGTGATCTGGAAATCAGGCAGAATACAGGTTTAAAAAAATGGTACAAATCACTATGATCAAGAAGAAAGAGTATGCTGGTTGTATCACACAGCTTGAATTTGAGAATTGTTTTGATGGAGCCCTTATAAAAAATATTTTCAATATATCCAATATATTGGATGGTAATATATTGTCATGTATGTTATAAATTTATTTTACAATATACAGATTATTTCCGCTTTTCATATATGGATTATAGTGAAAACTATTCATATATTTCACATATATTATGGTTTAAATGGATAAATATATTGACCATATATTATAATATATAAAACACTTATTAGAGGTAGGCTGTATACTGCAATGAATGTGAGATACATGATTTTAAACATTTAAATATGCCTACAATATGTCAGAGGAAGGACAATTAACTAAGCCAGAGCTAAACAGAAAAACATTTAGATGTACATTGCACAGCATTTATTTATGTGTAACATTGCTGGTATGACTGAAGTTAACAGTAGCATAACGTTAACTGGCACTTCAGAATAAACAGAAATCACACTGTAGCTTTAACAGTTTTAATACTTGTATACAGAATAAGTGCTTAACCTCATTCTGCATACCAAAGGTTCAATATTTTGAAAAAAGTATCAAACATTTGACCTTTCTTTGGACTAGCATTTTCGTCTCTTCAAACCAACAGCAGTCAGCCATGTGGATGCACACAGCAATAAGGCAACATGACTCACTGACTGAACTGTAAACAGAAGTTCGTATATTTTTCAATATATCACAATATTCTATTCTATTCAATTCAATTCAATTTTATTTGTATAGCGCTTTTAACAATGGACATTGTCACAAAGCATCTTTACAGAAATCCGGATGTAGATCTAGATCCCTAATCATAAACAATATATTTATGTTCCGTAAGGTCTAGAATATTGAGCCCTTTCAAGGCCTTTAAAGGGATATAAAATGAACCATATACCTTATTCCACCTTAGAGTTTGTTTCAGAACATTTTGACGTCATTTATGTTTTGCCCACAGTTGTGGGAAACAATACTTAAGTGGTCTGCTCAAGTGACAGAAGGCTCCACTGACAAAAATCTATGAAATGTATTGAATATCTCCAGCTGTCTCCCAAGGCCTTTTGCTAGACATGATGGATGAAAAGAGACACAAAATCCCTATGACATAGAATATACTCTGGAATATACTATTCATATAGTTCACCAGTGATCATTAACCATTCATGCAGGACACTGAAATCTGAAAGAATAAATATGTCATAGAAAAGAATGTGTAGAGAAAATGATTATACTAACATGGCAGAGGAAGCAGTTACTTTAACCCCTAAAGTGGTATATAATGGTGAAATGTATGTAAAAAGCTTTTATGCATGCATGTACCACTCCACAATCATGCACATTGATTAGCGCATGTACAAGTGCCTATACATTTGTCTGTAAAGGCTTTCAGTCATCCAGGTCATGTTGAATGTCTCGTAGTAGTAAGTCTTGACGACTGGACTTCAATCATGAAGACATTTCTCCAACTGATGAAGCCCCTCAGATGAGAGGCGAAACTTCTTGTTTAAAACACAAGCCCAGTTACCAACTCTTACTACTATGAGACATGCCAATACATGCATAACATTATCTAAGTCTGGGTGAGTCTTCTTCAGTTGCTCTCTTCTGCTCTCTTCCACAAACTTACCTTCAAGCCTGGATCCCCAAAATGACGTAATCGTACAGCCTGAAACATGCACTGGCTCCTGAATTCCTCCCTCCAAAAGCACACCCCAACTCCTGAATTCCTCCCTTCCTCCCTGCCCTGTTTCCGAATTCCTCCCACTGAAAACATGCACCAGCCCCCAAATTCCTCCCTCCAGAAACAGAAGCTTGGAGCCATGAGGCTCAGCACGTCTGATGTGAAGGAATTTCTTTACCTGGCAGATAAGAGAGAAGGCACAATTGTCCTGTCTCCTGGAGCGCTTCTCATATGGCTCTTCCATCTGACAAATAAGAGTTTATATTTAAAGATAAAATTTAAAGTAAAAATTTTCTCTTCTTTGGGAGACTCGAGAGTAAAGCACATTGATGGGGTGCCACTTGGTAGAGGTGCGTCAGACGCTTACTTAGGAGTAAAATCTATTGGTCTTTAATGTTCTCTAAAAGCACCGGATCAGCAAAGCACTTTTTGTTCAGGATTAGGCCCCGTCACAGTGAGCCATTTAGGCAAAAGCTCTGAAAGAACCATGTCTGTTGCTGTCAAATCACGAACCATCTTAATTGAGGCTGGCACTTGATAGCCAAAGGCTGAAAACCTGAGCATGGGAGGCTACTGTGTACCTTGTTTACAAATTGCTGACACCCAAATCTATTTGTGCAACAGTGGGAGATTGATCAGTGTCTAATTTGTGTCTGGATTAAACTAACGATTCACCCATTTAATCTGAGATTTAACGCAGACTGAGTTGCATATACAGCGTTTGCCAACACTATCCCCACCATGTAGCCATCTAGACACCATCTAGCACTTCTTCCAAATGCAATGGCCACGTTGTATCCTGTTGATTCTGTAAACTGCGTCACATGTACTGACATTCACTTATGGTGTTAAGTGGTAAGATCTGTGATAGTAATAAATGATCTGATTAATCCTTCTTAATGGTAGAAATGGCTCTGGAGGTTAAGTGACATTGCTTCATTCATAAAACATGCTTGAGAAAGAGCACATTCTCTCACTTTGCCAGTCTCTTTTAAAAAAAGTCCTGTGCTGTTGCTGCTACTGTAGCTGATGTCTACTCGCATTCATGACATGAAACTGAATGTAATAATAAATAACATTATAGCTCCTTTTATTTCCAGTTAAATATCAAGGTGTTTTACATTACAGAACACGCATACATACATTGGACAAATGTACGGATTATAAAGAACAGCTACACTTTTTTCCATTTAATGAATGGCTGTAGTTGTAGCTGGAAGTTCTTCCTGCATGAGATAATGTTCGATTAGTCGGTGCTGACCCTGGTTTATCTGGATCCGCTCCAGCAGAGTCAGCTAAGGACAGCAGCATCACTGGATTTACTGCAGCTGCTGTACGGTATTTTCCTTTAATAAAGTGCAAATGCAAAGGTTCTAAGGGAAATATATAGCTCATGAATTATGGTTGAGGGAATGCTAATTAGCTGTGGTGGGGTTTTTTTTCTCCAGTTGGCTTATGTTTTATTGTCCTGTCATATTTATGCGTTAGGAGTCCGTTCCAGTTTGTAGTAATTAACAGATTAAACCTTTTAAGGTAATAAAGGGAAATTGTGTTCCAGGTTGTTATAGTTAAAAGTGGTTTTGTACTTGACTGGTTAGGGGGTCTAAGACTATGCTATAGTGAGGATAACAGTTTTGCCTATTACCACAACCAGTGAGAAATCTGAAACATATGTAAAGCCCTACCTTTTACAGCACTAGGAATAGACATCTAGGGTGACTGTTGAAGATTGCTATTGTATCGTCAAAGTTCAGCAACTCTGCTTTTTCCTGTCCTATTTGCAAGAAAAAGATTACTTGCCATGACCACGCATCATCTTTTCTGCTAGCCAGGACAGTCAATCTTGAGAAACAGCTGCAATCAGTGAAAAGGCGAATTACATCTTACCAATAAGGTCAATTAGATGACATCTTGTAGCATTTTCATTGGTAACAGAGCGACATATGTTACAAATCCTTTTGTTTGTTAGAAACAAATAAAACAAATCTGGAAACACGGGCCCCTCATAGCTAGAGCTCCTTTGAAGATATTTCATGAGAAATATAAATTTAAGTATTTATCTAAGATTTTTTACCTTTTCTATCTAAAGGAGACTGGAAAAAGGACTGCTATCTGTTATGGAATATAATAAAACTGCAACTCTACTCTGGAGGCCACTGAGACCTTAGAAGTAGCACTAGCAAGCAGAGACTTGATCAGACCCCTGGAGTGAAGAGACAAGAGAAACTGTTTTGTGTGTCTGGAGAACAGCATGAGGATCTGATTGCAGCAGCTGGCAGTGGTGTGTAAGAAGGAGCATCTGTTAGCTCGTACAGTATAGTGAAGCTCACACTAGAGTGGATTGTGCATGACCCAGAATTACTAGAGGGCACACGCACACCATTGCCCATTAGTTCCTTAACACTTTATTTCCCCATTTGCTGCCTTAACCTGCAATGCTGACTGTATGGCAAATTTTTATTTTTTTTATTTTAGCATTTACACCATGTGTTGTTTTTTTTTAATTATTTCGATTGGGTTTTACACCACTGCAATGTTTTAATAATTTTGTTTCCCATTTGAAGAAATGAAAAAGTGCCATATTAAAGATTGTTTTAAAGCAACTTTCATTTGTACAACCCAGAGGGAATGCCACAGTATTTTTTCATACACATGTACGATAAATAATTAATAACTTGTACATAAATCATGAAAATTGTCTTGTAGTGACTTTGCTGGAAGCAGACCCGATCAAGTATTCATTTGAAAACATTTAAATTAACAAAAAAGTCTACTTGAAGATCATCTAATTTTTTATTTTTGCCAGGAGATTTTTGTAAGAGGCGCTTATTAACCAATATTCTTATAAATACTGCATCATATGACCAGATCTATGTATGTTTTTATTAATATTTGTTTTGTTTTGGGGTTTTTTACATGTTTTTTTCTGTAGGCTTAAGACATGGGGGGAAACAAGAGCAAACCCAGAGAGCTGTGCCAGCATTCCCGCAGCCCGGATGGCACCATTAGCATGAACTGTGGGAGTGGCAGCACTGGTGGGCATCACCTAGGTTTGTGCCAGCAGAGCTTCACCCCCAGCCGGAGCCCTGCAGTGGATGGCACACGACATGGTGCCCAGAACGTCACCAATAATGCTGAGCTGACATTGTTTGGAGGAGTGGAGTCAATGAACAGTCTCGCCTCACCTCACCGTAGCACATTAACGGCAGGTACTTAAAAAATAAATAAATAAATAAAAAATATAGAGTAAATACAAAATAATATTAGTAATAATACTTGTTTTACCACATACTTTCTGATTTTATTGAAATGCCAATACCATCTTTAATCAGTATAGCTTAAGTGCATTCTGGGAAAGATGACCTTCAGATGGAGTGTAATAAACCTCATAGTCAGAGTCATTTCAAATATTTAATCATTAACCTATTTGTGTGTGATTTGTAAATATTTTTGTTGATTGTTTGTTTCTGCCTTTTATTCATAACTGCGTCATTGTACATGAGAGCTTTCCCTCAGCATAAATTGAGATTTAAATAAATTAAATGAAAAGTACACTGACTTTCAGATAGAATACGCTGATGAAGGTTTTTAGTCATTCAGGTCATTTTGCAATAACTAGTAGTGAGTTGTCAGTCAAGGCGACTGGACTTTTTGGACTGGCATAATCTTTAAGACATTTTCGCCACTGTATAAGAGGCTTTATTAATGTCTTCAAAATTATAATACAAGTCCAGTTGCTATCACTTACTATTGCCATTTGTCACAGTGTAGCGGCGGGACGGAGGACACGGGCGCAAGCCGTTGAAAATCATGAACATTTATTTCTACACATAAACTATATGACACGTAACATCAAACAATCAGGCACAAACTGGACAGAAACAAGAGGGCTTGTTAAACACATACTAAACATGAACAAACGACGTGCAGGGGACAATCACATGATGAGACAGGGAATCACAAACAGTGGGCCCGGGACACTATTCAGATGGTCTGTTGGAGAATGTATGCAAAAACCTTGTTGTGCCTGCAATTTTTTATTTTTTTTTTGCCACATATACATTAAAGAACAGTATTATTGATTTGCTGTTGTTAAATACTGAAGGTCTTTATAATGGTAAGCTAAATCTACCTACCTGTTCCTAAAATGTGTTTGGACTTTCTGATTAAGTCAATGGAACCTGCACTGATTGTAAACTGTTCATTTTTTTTCTTTCTGTAGGAGGTGTGACTACATTTGTGGCATTGTATGACTATGAATCACGCACTGCGTCCGATCTGTCATTCAGGAAAGGAGAACGGCTTCAGATACTCAACAACACGTAAGAAACCACACATGCACCCTCTTGCACAAATGTCTCGGAAAACACATTTGCCTCCAGAAACATGCAGTATAGGATCATCATAGTACAATACATCATACTCCTAGGAAGACAAGTCCTGTATCTCTCTCTCATTCAAGTGCACACACACAGACACACGCACATCTATCTGCTGTCTGGGCTCTGGCTGCGCCACCAAGGAGTGTGTAACCTCCCCCTTCACTTTCTGGTAACCATAGGAACAGGCTGCCCCTCTGAAGGCTGGAGATGGTGGGTTTTTTGGGGTTTTTTTTTTCCTTTGCTGCACTCTTTTTTTTGGGGGGGGGGGATTTTCTGCTCACAGCTGTGCATCTTTTCCTCTGTTTCCCTCTAGGAGCGAAGGGGCATTCGCTTTCTCCCTCTGTTATCCCAGGGATTACCTCGGAGCAGTGCATATGCTTTCATTAGACAAGACTCAATCTCAGTCAAACCCCCTTGCTCCACATGTATAATGAAAAGCTGTTATCAGAGCTGTTATTATAACCCTTACATTTTAATATTAAAACCCTCATTAAAGGGAGTATTATAGTAATACAATTGTAAAAAATTTTTTTTTTTTTTACCTAATACATCTTACTTTCATTTCAATGATTATTCTCATAAATATTGTTTATATTGTTAAACACATAGACACCTTCACATGCTAGGGGTTCCTGTTGATGGCAGGTGTGTTTGCACAAGTGTTCCTACAATAAGAGATGGAGGGAATGTGACGGGGACCAAAAATCACCTTTTGACCTGAACATAATCTCCGTAATAATATAAGTGTGATTTTTAAAAATGACTATTTTTAATGTTCAACCAAGAAACTGAGCCAAAAAACATTTTCAGTATTGTTACAGTTTTAGTAAATATTTAAAATTGCCATTTCGACACAAAGAAAACATATGGGTTAAAAATGTGAGGCCTGTTACCGTGGAATCAATAGAAGAGCAGTGGAGCATACCACTCTCCCCAACCACACACACAAACACACACACACATTCTAAAGCTGACCCAGACATCTCGATAACAGAACTACTGTATTGTTACTTGGTTACCTAAAAAATATAGTTTGTTTAGAGAAAGCATGTCTACATATCAGTATAATCAATTTTACATTAAACTGATTCCTTTTTTTCCTGCCACATCATAAACAAGCTCTGATGAGATTAATTCATTCTTTATATAGGTTGTGTTTTTTATTGACCTGGTCAGTCGATTAATGCAGATTTCTGGTGTCTGTCCTTAGTGTTTGGCTCTTTGGCTTTTGCTCTAATTCTTGCTGTGCCTGTTTTTAACCACAAACCCTTTTCATACCTCCTTCCTCCATGTCTCCTCTTACATGCTGTCCCTGTTAAAAACAGGAGAAAGCTGAACTGCAGGTAGGTAAATGCTGCTTGCTTTTGCCTCTTGTTTGCCTTTTGTTTTTTGTTTTTACCGTTGTTAAAGGATTTTTCAGTATCAAGTTCACATTTTTTAAAACTCTTTACACATTTGACACAACAGCAAAAACTATATTGAACTAAATCAAATCCCTAAAAAATGTAATTGTTATAGAGACAAACAGAAAAGAGCAACAGTGAATGTTTTGGGTCAGAGGAATGCCAACACTTATACATGCGGCATATTCAAACAATGGTTTGCTATAACACCAATCCTGAATTGAGCCTTACAATACAGAGCGAGCGCTATTGTAATTGTATAACAGCCCAAACAATGCAGATAATTTTTCCCAATGTGTATAGCAAGAGCGGAGAAAACGTGTGATGATTAGAACATGTGCCCGAATAAAGTCGACGGAGTAAACCCGGTTTTACTTTAACTGTATATTTTACAGTAAACCACAAATTCTTTTGTTACAGTATTGGACAATCAAGATGTGCCATTCTGTTTGTAATGGAAAGTTTGTATAAAAAAGAAAAAACAATCTCTTTACACTATTAACCAATGGACAGTAAACAATTACAATACAAACCAAAATAAAGAGAAAACGTATTTACGATATCAATTATACATATTAAACAGTGCACTGTAATGCCAACAGTTGTTTAGTGTTTTTCTGGCCATTATTCTCTAATTGACAAGGTGCTCTTGTTAGAAGAAATATAGTGCTGGTGTCTTGATTTATAAGTTAATTTTGAGACGTGTTTGTGGTGCTTTGGTCGTTGTAGTGATTTTGAACACAAAATTAACTAATGTGCCAAGCTGCGTGTTTGTTCAGAGAGATGTGTGAAGAGTCTTGAAAAAGTTAATTAATTAATTAATTTTTTTAATACTTTCATAATTCACCATTTTGTTTGTGATTCAGTCTTGTTTTATGCCAATGTGTACTACAAATGGACTGTTTCAGTAGTTTTCTATAAATAGTTTGTGATATGTTCATTTTGAATAGCATACTAATGTAGTGATGGCATATAGCCTTTTATTGGTCATGTGGTAATGGTTGTGTAGTAATGAGTTTTAAGAACGTGGGAGCTTGCTCATAGAGTTTGGGAGGATGAGTGTTGAGTCAGCAGCTCTTGGCGGTGTTAAAATGCCAGCGTTATTGCTCCACCCGGGGAAGGCAGAGACCAAATCGGAACTTCCTTGTTTTTTCTTTTCTTTTTTTGACTCAATGAGGATGTCAGTAATTCACAGCCTAAAAGACAGAGCAACATCAGGGCTGGCAGCAATCACAAATGGAAACAAAAGGTCTTGAATGTTCAACACATGCACAATTTTATAGCTCACTTCATATGTTATTAAAAATATTAGTGATTGGTCAGTGGTGTTAAAAATCAATATGCAAACAAGATCAATGGTATAAAAATCAATAAAACTTAATGTCATGGTTTATGGTACATCACAGTATCTTGTTGAAACTTAAATTAAACTAAAAGGCAAAAAACTTTGAAGTAGTGGAAGTATTAACTAGAATATTTATTAATAGAATAATATCACAAGGATTGTTCTTAGCCTTCAGTAGTTTATCAATGTAGAAATAGTTTTCTCTAAGTTGCACCTTATATGCATGTTCTTTGAAAAGTGATGTGTTTGTTATTTAAAAAAGTAGGTTATGCTGTTTTGAAAATCCCGTAGTTTTTCAAGCGATGCACCCACTATAACGTTAACCATATTTGGATATGATATTAGCATGAATAATTTGATGATTTGTTATAGAACCATTAAAAAAAAAAAAAAGTACTATTGGGGCAAGATGTCCCCCTACATACTTGCCCCTTTTGTAACATTTGAAGATGTTGTCAGGCTACTTTAACATATGACACTAAATAGCCTACTAAATTAAAACTGAGTGCCTAAATTAATTTACATCAAATGATCAACATGGTCTCAAGTTTGCATTCATAAGAATTTCCACAAATAAACTCTTATGAAAAGTTACAAACTGTATGTATGTGTCTTTCAGGGAAGGAGACTGGTGGCTGGCCTGTTCACTGACCACAGGAAAAAGTGGCTACATCCCCAGCAACTACGTCGCTCCATCTGACTCCATCCAGGCTGAAGAGTAAAGCCCCCTTGATTTTGTTTTTGTAGTTAGTGCTTTCCCCTCTACCTTTACTTATATGTATTCCATAGCATTTTTCATTACACCCCTCCTCTAGTCTCTGTTCTTAGACTTTATTTGGACAAATGTTTTCGTTTGTTCTCAGGAATAGGAATGTCTTCTCCATCTTTTCTCCTTGTTTTTCCTTTGTTGTAACCCTAACTTGTCATGCTCTCCATATTTTCATGAGTAGGAGTTTTTCTCTAAGACCTTTACTCTTCCTAGCATTTCTGAAGTACGTTGATTGAGTCCCTACCGCACACTCATTCATTACTCGGTTTCCCATGGTTACTAACTGATACTCACAAACACTTCAGAGCAGGTAACTGCTTCCTTTTCACAATAACTGGTTATTTCACTTCCTCATGCTTCCTCTAGATATCAATCAGCCTCTCATTCCAGCATGGAGGCAATTTGTCCCACAACTGCAAAGCACCTTAGCATGTTTAAATCAGGGTCCACTGTGAAGCTTTAAAATTGCAGACACATTAGCTTGCCTTGCTGCACAATCCAGGCGCAAAAGTGCTAAAAATGAGACACCGGACAAAATCCTTTTCCTCTTCTGTTCCTCGAGTCAGTTTTTTCAATCTAATCTCTATTTACAGCATTTGCAGTGTATGGGTGATTACCATGGACAAGAATTTCAACATTCTTCCCTGTGCTAAGAACGGATAACCTGTTTACTTAAAACTCACTTCTAATGGAAGTGTAAGGCCAATTGTTGAACTTCGTCAATAAATACGCAAAATTCACAACTACAACTGTTACACTTTTAACGATAAAGGTCTTGGGGTGAGACAGACATGAGAGAATGTCTTACCAAAGCTGTTTTATGTAGTTTTATCAACTTTCAAACACTGGAGCAAAAATTCATTTTGGTTACTTTTTCCTGAAGGTTTTGTGGTATCCAAGTGTCATCAGGCAGAAACTGAGGCACTTGCGTATTTACGTTGTTGTTAATGCATAATCACTAAGTCCCATCTCTAAAATAATGAATTATACAGATTTAGTGCTTAATTTACAAATCATTCATGAAAGCATGCTACAAAAATTAGTGTTTTGCATAAACGTTTATTGACTGTCCCATCAACTGCTCTTAGACTTGTGTGTGGGTCGAAACTATTGTTTGTGATAATCACTCACATGCTACTGATGGTAGAAAGATGGTAAAAAAGCAACAAAAAAAACCCCTGAACAATTCCTTTAATATTGTTGCTCTCTATCACTGACTTGTATAAAGAAACCAATTTACATAAAGCCATCTTTTAATGGTTACAACATTTTCCTCTGTTGTCCAGACAGTTATTGTAAGGCTAAATTCGATGGCCAAACTTTTCTCATGCCTGAACATTGCAAGAATCCACATAAAGGTAGTACACCAAGACCTACCTACTCTGTTATGTTGTAGTATGTAGTTACACACAGATTGTTAGTATTTCAGACATTATAAAGCTAGTTTGTGCAATACCAGAGAAATGTTCAATAATTTAGGCTAAATGATTAATGACCAGCTAGTTATTGGTAAGGAGGCCATTAACAATGTAATGGGTTTTTTAACACTGCATATGTGAGATTTTATCCTGCCTTTGTTAGTACTGATCTGTCTCTCTCTCTTGCTCTCTGCAGGTGGTACTTTGGTAAAATTACCCGTCGAGACTCTGAACGGTTGCTGTTGAGTCTTGAGAACCGAAGGGGAACTTTCCTGGTTCGAGAGAGTGAGACCACCAAAGGTGAGTGTAGATCTTCTTTTACCAAAAAATTAATAAAATAATAGAAGAAAACACACACAGCACCACACACCAGTGCTTCGGCCTCACAATAACCATCTGGTTCAATTCCGTTGAAACTTAATGACAAGTTTTACTTCACTTTCTGGATTTCCTTAAATTCAATCATCAAGGTTACCTCTTATATTTACAGCATGTAAAACCAGAACCAAAAAGGGCTTTATATATACTCGGGTTAAAACAAGGCTTTTTGCATGAAAAGTAGCACTTTCTTGCTAGTCTGTGCAGTAGGAAGAGCAACAGGCCTCATTAAAGATCCTGTTTACATGCTCAGAAGTTAAAGTAATGGTTGGGGGTTTGGTGGGGGCATGTCCAAGGTTAAGAAAGAGGGGTGCTTGCTGGAACTGACAGATAGAAGTAGGTTATCATGCAGCTGTCAATATTAACCAGCAGTCATATCTCCTAATTTATACCATCGGAGAGATTGTATGGTATATGCAGATATTTGAATCTTATTTGATTGATTTGAGGTGCTGATTTATAATGGACTGATTTGTATGCTTTGGCCATAATGTAAATTGGTATGGTCATGCAAATATACCTGGAATTGAGAGAAATTTTAATAGACAATGACCGAGAGAATAAGAGAATGAAGAGTAAGGAATAGACTGGGAGATGCACTGAGAATTAAAAGATACATCACAGCAGACAGGAAAGGAATGGGCTATAGTACGCATACAGTATGAATGTTAATGTTGTTAGACCACTGCCCCCTACTGACTTTTTTGCAGAGGTACATTTTGTAATATTGGCCTTTTGGTGCTAAACATCATTGTATTGGCCACACATCAAGCCTCCCTTAACAAGTCCCTTAACATGGTATTTTACTATTAAGTGTATGGGCTTCGTTATCTTTTTAGAATCCACACTTTTTTAAAGCTGTGTATTGTATCTATGAAGTGGTCTGCTGCTCTTCAATATTCATTCTATTTGTACATCAATCCTCCAGGTGCCTACTGTCTGTCCGTCCTGGACTACGACAACGTGAAGGGACTGAATGTGAAGCATTATAAGATCCGGAAGCTGGACAGTGGCGGCTTTTACATCACCTCTCGCACACAGTTTAGCAATCTGCAGCAGCTGGTCAGCCACTACCGCAGTGAGTCACCAGCTCTGTTAGCACTGCACTTCTGACCGTGTGTGTTTAAAGCATAGTGATGCCATATTTCTGTCACATTCTGTATGAACAGAAATAAATAATGGTAATACTACACATACTTCACTTTTACAACCTAGTTGTAAAATGCTAGCTGCAAACAATAATAATAATAATAATAAAAACTATATATAAAACACCCCATTCACCTCTCTGTGGACAAATGCATTGCTCTATATGTGATAAACTGTTTTTCTTTTTTTCTTTCTTTCTCAATTTCGATTCAAAATAAATAAATATTTGTATTAAATTATTTGTGTTAAAGTTAAGTAAGTGTTAATAACAATGACACTTATAGGCTCTTTCTCTGTCACACACTCTCTCTCTCATTTTGTCCCTCTTAGAGCATGCTGATGGTTTGTGCCACTGTCTGACCGATGTGTGTCCGGTGCTGAAGCCACCACAGACTCAGGGTTTGGCTCGGGATGCCTGGGAAATCCCCCGTGAATCTTTACGTCTAGATGTGAAACTGGGACAGGGCTGCTTTGGAGAGGTCTGGATGGGTAAGAACTACCATATTATTTGAAATTGGTTGAGAGCACAAGTCCAGATTTATTACAATTACACAAAATCTTCATACTTTCCAAGTTATGTTAAATGACTCCTTGTCAAATGAACTCACTCAAATTAGATATTAAAGTTCTCCTGAATTTTTTAATTCCAAAGAAACTACTAAAAATGGCTCAGGAACACCTATTTTCCTTCACTCTAAAGGTTCATGTTCTCATGATTTGCACATCAGACGCGATAGCAGAGGCTATTTTGTGAGATCACAAACTAAGCTCATAAGCTCATCTGTAACGCTCCCCGAATCTTTAAAAAAATTTTTTTTACAAAGTACTGAGAAACTGTTTTAAATGAAAACAATTCATGAATTTAGCAGTGTTAACAAATTTGACCCAAACACTATTCTATATAATTGGAATTGGCCTTCCAAGTGGAGTTAACCATTTATAAATCACATTTTTGAGTTCACGGGTACATTTTAAACCATTATATCCAATATTCAAAATGTTTCTGGGTGAACAAGTGTGAAATTAAATATCTGAAGTTATTCCAAAATTCTGCCAAACTCACATCTCCCTCACCTACAATGCCAAGTTGCCATTACACATATTTAACTGAATTCTTGTATACTTGGCATATTATAAATAAGCTCATTATTCAGCATGTCTGTCAGAAGTTATCTCTGGTTATAGGCTGAAAAATTATGTCCCCATCTCCGGTCAGGTACGTGGAACGGGACAACGCGGGTGGCAATAAAGACACTGAAGCCAGGCACCATGTCTCCAGAAGCCTTCTTGCAAGAGGCTCAGGTCATGAAAAAACTACGACATGAGAAGCTGGTGCAGCTTTACGCCGTGGTGTCTGAAGAGCCCATCTACATTGTCACTGAGTATATGGGCCAAGGTGGGTCATTCCGTGGGTTTTTTTCAGCATTCCACTGTGACATTTTATAATCTAGCTATAATAATAATATTAAGTATTATAATAATATTGTGTATTTTATTATTTATATATATATATATATATATATATGAGATGTCAAGTTTGAATTATGGTACACATACGCAAACGCACTACATCTTCCTCTACATACATACATACATGCGCATATATATATATATATATATATATATATATATGAGAGTATGATGGCGTGTGTGAGAGAGAGTATGATGGCGTGTGTGTGTGAGAGAGTATGATGGCGTGTGTGTGTGTGAGAGAGTATGATGGCGTGTGTGTGTGTGTGAGAGAGTATGATGGCGTGTGTGTGTGTGTGAGAGAGTATGATGGCGTGTGTGTGTGAGAGAGAGTATGATGGCGCGCGTGTGTGTGTGTGAGAGAGAGTCTGATGGCGCGCGCGTGTGAGAGTCTGATGGCGCGCGTGAGAGAGTCTGATGGCGCGCGTGTGAGAGAGAGTGTCTGATGGCGTGTGTGTGAGAGAGTCTGATGGTGTGTGTGTGAGAGAGTCTGATGGTGTGTGTGTGTGTGTGTGTGTGAGAGAGTCTGATGGTGTGTGTGTGTGAGAGTCTGATGGTGTGTGTGTGTGTGTGTGAGAGAGAGAGTCTGATGGCGCGCGTGTGTGAGTCTGATGGCGCGTGCGCGTGCGTGTGCGCGTGTGTGTGTGTGATGGCGTGTGTGTCTCTCATAGGAACAGCTTTCCCATGCAGTAATTCAACTAAACACTTTTCACCTACATACACGCATATAACAGATATGACCAGAAATGCCTGCTGCTCTATTTTACTGTTATCATTACACACATATTCCTTTCTTTTTCCTTCCTCTGTCCCTTCATTGTCTATTAATTTATAGATGCTTCACACACAAAAGTAATATAAGCATCCCAAGACAAATGCAATATACACCCAAATAACACAGACAAAATTTCACATTCAACTGACATGCACTCCAGTAGTCTACTCTTCGGGTAGTTTAACTCTAAACCATGTCTTAAAGTGTGCATATATGTTGTATAACTGTTGCCTTGCATTGATTTGACTGTACACAGGAAGTCTGCTTGATTTCTTGAAAGGAGACATGGGGAAGATGCTCCGGTTACCCCAGCTTGTAGACATGGCCTCACAGGTAAATAAATCCCAAATCATGTTGGTGAAAATTACACAACAAATTAATATACTGTTAATGCCCTGTAGAGTATATATATATATATATAGAATAGAATGCTCCTTTATTGTCACATATACACATACAAGTACAGTACAGTGAAATTGATTCTTCGCATGTTGGTAAGCTGGGGTC
>JAOUQW010000016.1:16951145-16968918 GCA_028565825.1 Olivaichthys viedmensis
TCTGTACAATTGTGGTGAGCAGAAAAGCATCTCAGAATGCACAACGCGTCGAACCTTGAGGCGGATGGGCTACAAAGCGAGGCCCTACCCAGTATTAGTATATTAGCACCTAATAAAGTGCTCGGTGAGTGTATATATAAATTTGCTCAGCAGCATTTGATCCCCTTGCAGTCAGCTGTGGTGTAGAAAAGCAGTGGGAACAGTGGGAAAAGCTTTGCCTGGGGGGGGGACACCAATCATTTCCTGTGAGAAAAACAACCTGAACCAAATCCCAATATCCCTCACCAGGAAACTACATGGGAGGGAATGTACCACTGCAAAACACAGCACTTAAAATTACCACAAATTAATGGTTGCAGTTGAGATTATACCACTGAGCTATGTACACGAATATTGGTCAAGTTATTGCACCTATTAAGCTGAACTCTTTTCTATATAGAGAGTCATTAAAGCAATCATATAAACCCCAAGGACACTTTATAATTACTGACTGTAACAAAGGTTAGCTCAAACTCAATTTCATAGCTTTTATATTCAGAGATAAAATTGCAGAAGCAGATTTTCAGTAACAAAGACTGCGCTGGCCCCGGCGGATCTTGGAGGCGGCAATGAAAAGCAATTCTGTGATACTTCACGTTCTTCGTGAATGTGTGTGTTTGTGGCCTACAGCGTGAAACAGGGCATTGCGAGTAGGCGTCCTGCTACAAATCACAGAATAAAATAGTTTTTACCCTTGGTAATGTGTTTTATGGGAATGTAAAATAAAAATGAAGTGTAAGGATATAGTCTGAGCAGCTTTAAGCAAAGCAGTTTCAAAGTGAGAGATAATATACAACATGTTAATGAATGACCTAAAAATGATAAACATATACAATATATGACTATGGAAAAATCTAAAATGAATGACTGAAAATGAATGAATCAATCAAAATGAATGAATTAAATTAATCAGATCTGTTTGAATTAGCAGAAATAAGCACAAACGCTATAAATCCTTGATTTTCCTTTATAGTAGAGTCTGAAAGTGTGACTCCACTACCAAGTACCTTTGAATATCAGGTGCAAATTTCTCAAACAGCTAAACAAGATGGGTTGATCCTTTCATCCCATCCCTTCAGGCCATGGAGGGCTCAGTGACCCGTTTTAAGAGCCACAACTGGATACCTGAGCTGCTACTATTTCCATTGCATAGCGGATTTTGAGGCTTAATCCCCAGTCAGGACATGTATTCGAGGTCACAGCTTTAGACAGTACAGAAGGCACAGAGAACAGAAAATGAAGCTGTTGCCATGTCCTCTTATGCCTTCATGGCCCACAAAAGACCGGTTTTAAACTGTAACAAAGTAAGTCTTTGGCTTCTGATTTCCTTTAAACATCAGAGTTCTGGTTTTAATTAATGGAGCACAGAAATCATTCATAGAATTTAATATTTGATACTGTTAACGGGCAGATTTTTTCACAGATGAAGCAGTGTGAAGACTGAGGCAAACCACCATTATTAAAGATAATTGCTTTGGGCCACCAACGTCAGGCACAACTAGCTCTTGGTGTTATGAAATGGATTTCATGCAGAGCTTGCTTGGACTGTCAAAGAGGCTCTGCAGGTAGCACAGGCTTTAAAAGGTCACATCTTCATTCTCATTAAAAATGCTCTACTCTCAGGAGGAGGACACTGTATAATTTAGCAAAAAGAAAAAAGAACATCAGTCTATTTCTCCCCCGCAGACCAGTGGTTAACTATTTAATCTCAATAACTGAACAGCCTTATCCAACCTCCTCTCTGTGTGTTTCTCTCTTTCTTTGTCTCTGCCTCTTAGGGGAGCATTCTCTGAGGTGTTCATGGTAAAGGAGAGGAAAACAGGACAGCTTTTTGCCATTAAGTGTGTAAAGAAGAAAAAAAAGAGGGATGTCAACTTGGAGAATGAAATTGCTGTGTTAAGGAGGTACAATTTCTGAATCTACCAGATATTGAAATATTTTTTAAAAATTATATAAAATTGTATAAAATTAATACTTTGCTGAATGACCCTTTTATTATACTTTTTAGGATTAAACATGAAAATGTTGTAGGGTTGGAAGATTTCTACGAAAGTCGCACCCATTACTATCTTGTCATGCAGCTGTGAGTAGTACATGTTTACCTACACTCAGGGATGCGCAAAAATACATCAAAATGCATATACTAAATGTAAATGTATCAAAATAAACTAGTAAAAGTACTGCAAATTAAAATACAGAAATACATTTTGTAAAGGGGACATGAGATCAGTTCTGCCACTTAAGTTAAAAAGGGTAATGTTTGCGTTGTGGGGGATGATAGCGAATACTAACGTTAGGTATCCTTCAGAAACTACACTGGTCTGCACTGAATCGTAAAGAGTCAATCAATTGTACATTCTCTTTGGTTTCGAAAGTATTACTGTACCCCAAATGTCAACCTGCTGGTTGATTTTTATTCCCTCTGTGTTGGCGAGAGCTTAACACTGTCACAAAATAGCAGCTTTGCCAGCTAGCTAGCATCCAGCTCACTAGCTGGCAAAAAAAATTATAAATAATGAAGGACATTACCAATGTTGTAAAATCTTTTAAACAATGACTAAACAGTAATAACAATCATGGTTTTTGCAGCATGCTAGATAGAAACAAGTCAGTTTCCCTCCATTTTCTCTCTGACGAGGGGTTTGGAAGCACTGTTGCGCTGTTCATGAACAGAAGGCGTTTTAGAAGTCTTTGGCGCTGCAAAGAATTTCTAGCTGCTAAAAATGCACCAGGATCGCATGAGCATCAGTTTACATGATGTAACCACACAAAGTATTCTGTGTTTTAGAAAATAAAAAATACAGAACACAAAAGCAATACAAATTATATACCATATTTTCTATGACCATCAAATACAAAGTCGTATTTTGTATTTCAAATGCATGTATCAGAAATACTGCCCATCCCCGCCCATACCTTTTTTCTGTATACTGTGCATTTATAATCACAGCAGCTATTAGCTGATTTTTCCCTTTTTTTTCTTTTTCTTTGTGTTTTTGCAGCGTTTCAGGTGGTGAACTGTTTGATCGGATCCTGGACCGTGGAGTGTACTCGGAGAAAGACGCTAGCTTAGTTATAAGGCAGGTGCTGGAGGGAGTCAACTACCTGCATATGAACGGCGTAGTACACCGTGATCTCAAGGTATGGACGGACACACATACACACACACACACACACACACACACAAACATTATACCTTGTACTATATTTTCTACTTGTTCCTATTAACTGACTGTCTCTTCGATTTTTTTATTTAAGCTTTAAATCATGTCTGCTACATAACCTGCTTTGATGCACAATGTCTGTTTTTGCTCCAAAGCCAGAGAACTTGTTGTACTACAGTTCAGATGAGAGGTCCAAGATAATGATCAGCGACTTTGGTCTTTCAAAGATGGAAGACAAGGGCATCATGTCCACAGCCTGTGGTACTCCAGGCTATGTGGGTAAGGAGGCCTTTAAACTTGAACTTGAACATGAATGTACTTATAATTATCAGCCCATGTATATTGAATCAAAATGATTTTTCTTGACTATAGCTCCAGAGGTGCTAGCTCAGAAGCCCTACAGTAAAGCAGTGGACTGCTGGTCTATTGGAGTCATCACCTACATCCTGTAAGAAGTCTACATTTCACTCTTGCTATTATTGGTGCTATTATTGCTACTATTTTTACTGTACAACCTACAAGACCACAATAGCTCACCTATCAGACTTTGTGACCTATTATTAATATTATACAGTTCTATTTGGGTGATGATAAAATGCCAAATAGAACCTTATAAAACTAAGGTTATGATCATGACTGTAACACGATGTGAGTAACTGATAACACAACCAACCATTTTTGCCATGTTGTTGAACTGTATCCAGATTAAACTCAACTTTTGTGCTGCTGTCGCTGTATAGAGTAACATGTGAAAGAATTCCCCCTAGTGGAGGAACTATGAACAGTTAAACACATAATACACAGGCATAAACCTGTCCCAAAAAGGAAGCATATGAAATGAAATATGTGTAGTATTACAAGAAAACAGCTAATTTAATATATAGTAAATAGTTCATAGATAATGATCTTGTTCAATGATGGGTCTCTGCAGTCTCTGTGGATATCCGCCCTTTTACGAGGAGTCTGAGACTCGTCTTTTCTCGAAGATCATGAAAGCCCAGTACGAATTTGACGCTCCCTTCTGGAATGACATCTCAGAATCTGGTGACTGTCCTCTTTTTCTCTCAACATGCAGACTCAGCAATACTGCATATATTTTTCTAAATGTCCATGCTATGCAATTATAACTACATACAAGTAGTAGTTATTAGACCACATTTAACATCATATGTATTTATTGTGTTTTTAGCAAAGGACTTCATCCGCAACATGATGCAGAAGAATCCTAATTTGCGCTTTACAACAGAGCAAGCTCTTAGGCATCCCTGGTAAGATACAAATATTTTGTAGAATAGTTTGTATTAGAATTCATTCTAACAAGTAACGGTCATCAAAAAAAGTTTTGTTTTTTTAAAAACATGTTTTTTGAAACAGTGTACATAGATACTGCGTCACAAAGAAGAGTTGCTAAAAAGATAATGTAATTTAGTAGCTACAATGTTTACTAGTTATAATGTAAGTGAATACTTTGCTAGCAAGTCAGAACACTCATGATGAACACTCAAAAATAACAACTATCAAGAAATCTTGTTAGAACAGATTCGTAGAGTTCTAAAATGACTTTCTGACAAGAGCACTAACTAGACATGAATTCCAGAGCCAATGCCGACTAGGATTTAATATTCGTTTGCATGTACAGTATACTTGTTTCCTTACACAGCATGGGAATAAAGAAAGTACATCAACTAAAAGAAATACAAGGACAGACTAGTTGTATGTCTGTCCTTTGCTCCTCTTTCGCAGATTTAAAAGGCTTTGTTTAACATTCTGGCCACTGCTTGTTATGGATTAAAAGATTTGGAGAGAGATTTGTTTCTGGATTTGTCTTTAGGATCATCGGAAAGACTGCCCAAAGCCGGGATATCTATCATTCCGTCAGTGCGCAGATCCAGAAAAATTTTGCCAAGTCCAAGTGGAAGGTAAAGGCACCCAGTCTGACTATTTAAAATTTGCCTCCTCTGCCCTATTCTCACTGGGGTAATTCATTCGATCTCTGGCCTGATTACACAACCTAGATTATTACATACACTCCCACTGACTGTGTGCCCTCTGTGTGGTTTTTGCAGTCTAGACCTGTTTTTGTTAGTTGTGGAAAAGAGAGATCTTATGATAAGTTATCTTTTTGTGTATTCCAGCAAGCTTTCAACGCTACAGTGGCCATCAACCACATGAAGAAGCTACAGCTTGCTCATTCTGAGGCATCAGTCAAACAGAGTCAGACTCCGACTCAGCTGCCTGATATTAAAGTCATTTCGACGTCCGGCCCCGAAGCAACAGACAACAACCTGGTCCATGACAATCTGGAACCTAATGGCAACCTGCCTAGCAGTCACATGACTGTGCCATCTGTTTCCATGGAAACAAAGAGTCAGTACCTGCTGCCGAAGGTCAACCATAGTCTTACACTCACGGTGACTGAGAAGAACAAGCATGTGTACCACTCTGAACCAGCAAACCTAAATAGGTACTGAGCTTTAACAATTCAAGCTGAAAAAACTAGCCATGTGCCAATAATAACCATTATACTATATATCGTGATGTTCAACATGCATAATGTTGTTATTGTGTACAATTCAAAATATCACTACTCTTGTGTTTCATTTGGGATGTCTGCCTAGGTAGACTGCATTTTTATGTTGCTTTGTGGACTCCCGAGATAAAGGTTGTCCCAATAAGAAGGCAGCATGAGGACACAGCTGTCTTCTAAGATTCCAAAACTGAATGCAATGTGTACCAAATTTCCTTTAATTCAAGCAAATTTATGAAATTTAGAGATTATACTGATATTATAAACCAGAAGGGGCAGATATTATAATATAAAAAATTTATGTTGGCACATGGAAAGACCATTCTCTATGCAGAATGGTGAATGGTCCAATTATTAAGAAATCACCTTCTTCTAATTGTACAGGTATGGACAGAGAGGCACCAATCACAGTGGGGAGAAACTTCAGACTGGTGTCTGCTGTGTCATGTGAATGGCCATGGAAGCATCATGAGCGGATTTTAAAAGGTAAATCAAATGGATTTACAGTATATATTAATGTACACATTTACATTTTTTTTCATTTGCCATATACCAAGTTATCTCTAAAGGGCTCAATAGTGGCTCTCTGGCAGTCCTGGGGTTTGAATTCACAATCTTCTAGTCACTAGCACAGAGCCCTAAACAGTTAGCTACCACTTCCAGTTGTGGTGGGACAGTATACTGTTGTAAAGAAATATGAAGTAGTTACACCATTAACTATATGGTATAGATATTTGACGGTATAATAAATCTGCACAAGATTTTTTAAATAACCTACTTTTTATAAAACAAACATACCAGGAAAATATCAGAGAAAGCTGTATTTCTAAATTGCTTTGCTAAATTACTGAAGGCTAAGCGTGATCTTCTTAACTTGTCCAATATATACAAATATTAGGTTGTATGGTTATTATACCATGACTTTTTCATACTGTTCGTAATATAAATCATTATTGTAAAAATTATATGCATTACTTATACGTAACTGCATACAAATGTGCATACATATGTGATGCATCCATTACCAATGATGAAAAAAAGTACAGAACTATTATACTTAAGTGAAAGTATGGGTGTTGTGTTAAAGATTTTACTCAACTAAAAAGTGGACGTAGCTAGTCAAACTTATACTGCAGTAAAACTTAAACAGTGCCCACACTTAAGTTACTGAAGTATTTACATGTAAAAAGTAAATGATTTTAGAATAAAGTCAGGACATGTTTTCTTTTTTTCAACATGGTCTCACACTTGCAAATTTAAAACAATTTGCACAATTCAATTCAGTTGAAAAAGTTATGAAGGTTAAGGTTAGGATTAAGGGCGGGATTAGCTGTTGTACTATATCTTACGACTTCATTTGTATGAAATCGAATAAAATTCAACCCCATCATTCCTTTGAATTCAAACATATATTTTGTAAGATCGGGTTGTTTTTTCTCAGTTATAATCAGGTAAACTATAAATCAATTAAAATCATACTTAAGTATAGTAACAAAGTACAATTACTTAAATACTTTTTCACCTATGTCAGTTACATTATTGAAGGATAATGTGACCTCACATGTGTGTTGTTGGTTTTTTTGCAGGTCTGTGACCTGTCTCTTGGCCACTGGCTACTTGAAGTTTGGCATGTCTAGCTGCTTTGGGGTTTGAAGTGATTACAAGACAGCTGACCTGTTGCCTGTTGGCTGCACCATTGTGTTGGGGTTCAGAGGAGTGCCTCCATATCATCACACACACACACACACACACAGAACTAGATGCAGTACTCTCTGAGAGCAGAGCAACTTGCTTAGGCACCTCTTGGATGTTTTGTATTCTAGCACAAGGAACCTGTTCCTCAGGACTGATGTAACTCCAGCTCCCTGTATTGTTTGTATGAATATCACTACATGTTATCCAGAACTTGTACTTCATGTTACCTTGAGTGTATTGGTGATGTGATTATGTTTTTATTTATTTCCTCATAGCCTGTGATTTGTTGTGGTATTTCATTCTGAATTACTTAGGCCCACCTCTGGCTTGTGTATGCTGTGGCAGTACAGGGATGAGAGAAAATACTAAATTCATTGAATACAATACTAAGTGGGCCTACTTGCTGAAACCAGATGGGGAGACTGTGAATGGGGAGACTGTGAATTCCTTTTAACCATTCCATTACAGTAGTAGTTTATAGACCTTTTTCTCTTTTAATGTACCTTAGATTCAAGCTTTATTAGGGGCAGTGGTGGCTCAGTGGTTAGGGCACTGGGCTACTGATCAGAAGGTTGTGGGTTCAAGCCTGAGCTCCACCAAGCTGCCACTGTTGGGCCCTTGAGCAAGACCCTTAATCCTCCCTGCTCCAGGGGCACTGCATCATGGCTGACCCTGCGCTCTGACCCCAGCTTACCAACATGCTGGGGTATGCGAAGAATCAATTTCACTGTACTTGTATATGTGACAATAAAGGAGCATTCTATTCTATTTATTTTTGTAATAAATATATGAATATTGTGTAAAAGCAGAATGATGTATTTTGTTTTATAATAACCAGTGTCACTATACCCACCACCATAAAAGAATGTCTTTCCTTCTTACCGATTTGCCAATGTTCCTAACACTCCTAAAAAGTGTGGGCTTTTTGTAAATACATTTGTTAATATTCAATTATTATCATAAGTGTCCTAATGCTTCAGGTTTGTGTTGACTTTTCCTAACAATGTGCAATATAAAATACAACCTTTACAAATAAAAACCCAATTTTCTAAATTCTTTGTCATAACTGAGTGCATACATTTTGGGGATTTCCTTGACCTGATTATCCTCTGCCATTCAGAAAGATGAAAGAATTGTACTTCTGAAGGGCCATAATTACAACATAATGCAAAATGTTGGCCCTCAATTGTGAAATTCCCACTGGTAGACATAAATGTATGAAGTTTAATTTACGTATTTGTGCAGCCTTTTTTTTAAATAAACGGCATTGTCACAGTGCAGCTTTACAGAAATCTGCATCCAGGCTGAGGTTAAGAGCTGCAAATAAAAACTCCTGGAGATGACGTGAGCAAGAAACCTCGAAAGGAACCAAGGCTCAAAGGCTCTGGACAGAACCAAATAATAAAATTACAGTCAGAGATGAAATTGGAAATGGGATTAAATGAGTGAAATTAAACAGATGTATTCGGCATATACTCTATGTTAGACATATGAGAACATGGCATGTCAAATTTAATTATGAGTACAAAGCAGATACAGAGGAGATTTGAAGAGACGATGAAGATTAAGAGTTCATATGGGATGTGAGACAGACTGAAAACTAGAGTGTCCTGGAGAGGTTATAGAAAGGTTAAACCATCAGGTGAGGGGCTGGTAATAATCACAGCAGGCAGGTGAGCATCACATTCAAATGGCTATACTCTTAGAAAAAAAAGGTTAAATCTAGAACCCGTATGGGTTCCTCAGTTGTCCCTCGGGGGAACCCTTAAAGGTTCTATGAAGAACCCTACAACTGAGTGTTTCTCTATCGGAAAGGGTTCCCACTAGAACCCTTTTAGGAAACTCTTAACTATCCAAAGAACCCTTAAAGGGGTCTTTTTTCTTAAAATGCACAAAGCTACAAAGCATTTTAGAAAACAGTAACAGCTCGACAAATTGACAAAGCAGATTTTTTTAGGTCAATTGTGAGCACACAATACTTAGCATGAGGCATATGTGGTAATCACAGTTCACAAGGAGACTCCTGCAGGCAAACTATAACAACTTAACTAAAAACGGAGAGCCAGACGGTAGCACACAAACGAGGGCACCCTACAAGAGTAGTATTCTTCTATTCCACCATTTAAAAAAAAACCTGAGTCAGTGCATGAAAGTGGAGTTGACAACGCAAACATATAACTCTATGTCCATGAACAACAACAGTTTATCAACTGTACCAAAATAATTAGGTAAAATAAAGGATGTGTCTGAGTCTTAAACACTGATAGGAATGCTATCAACTTGGAGACAAGCTCTGCCTTATGCTGCAATTTTCATAATTGTAGGTACTGATAAAGAGGCTGTGATTAAAGCCAGCATAACAGTGAGTGAGCTCCCTCATGTATTGTAAGGTAAAACCTGAGAAGTATTTTATAATAAATGTGCAATCTAAATGGCAACCAACATAGTTGGTTACTTCCATAAAGTAGGGATAATATGGTCAAACGTTGTGGGTCTAGTAGGAATTCTGCATTCAACTGTGGCATTCTGGGCTAAGTGGAGCTAGTTTAGACATCCAGATAGCAAGGCATTACAGTAGGCCAACCTACAGGTCATAAAGTTTGCACTTTTGTAAGTCACTCTGGATAAGAGCGTCTGCTAAATGACTAAATGTAAATGTAAATGTAAAGGCATGGGCTAGGTTCTGTATTACTACAGAAGTCGCACTGATAAATGTGATTTCAGAAGTAGGACAAACATGTTTTACCATAGTGACATTTTATCTTCCATGATCATAATGGTGTGTGCATTTAAGGTTAGTTTAAAGCAGCTCCTGCAACAAGAGTCAAGGATGTGATACTTTCCAGGGAAATTAGGCAAGGATAACAACACAGACACATGAATGTGTCTGTCCTCAATATCCTTTCCTGAGTAAGTGTACCAAGACTAGTCTCTGAGTGATAAGGCCCCTTTTCAGGGCACGTGCTTGGATAGCAGATTAAAGGAGAGACTGCTATCATCATCATAATCATCATCCGTATTATTGACTTTGTGTACACAAGCGTAGGGCACCACAGCCAGCGTGACTGTGACCTATGTACAAAGTCAGTGTTAGCTATTTATTAGTGCACAACTCAAAGGCTGATGCAATGCAAAGGAAATGCCTGTGTATGTAATAATTTCTACCTTGAAATCTTACTGATACAGAACAATGGAACAATACTGAAACAGAACAATGGTAGCATTAGTGAGGAGGACTTTATTACTGGTTATTGAGATTGGTTTCTTGAAATAGACTGAATAAATTAATATGTGCTTTAATGATTATCTCTGAATAAAGAGTTTATAGTGGCGCTGCTCTTTTGTATTTTGTTACGTGCAGCCTCGACCATGATGCTGTGGTTATTGTTCGGTTTCTTAACACTGTCTGCGCATCCAGGGGACAGGCCATGGCACGGATCAGAGATGTGGGTCAGAAGTCTCTGATGTGCTTCTGTCCACGCAGCAGAAGCTGTGTTTAGAGTGAGTCATACAAAAAAACATTGCTCAATATCCCCCTCCTCTTTCACCTCACATGCAAACACTCATCCAAAGGATGCATGAGTAAAGTTTTTTGCAAACTTGATTTCACCAAACAGTTATAAAAGGTCAGCAGATTGTTCCAAGCAAATCAACATTTTATATAATATATAAAACAGCTATAAAATGATACCCACACTCTAAGCAATATTTATTTTTATTGCTTTTTCAAATTAAATCACCTATTTATCGGCAGATGATGTAGGTGAATATTGGTAATGGTATATCATACTGTATTACAGTTCTGTAATTCTGAAATTCTGACATTTGTGTTATGGTCTAATTTAATAGTTGATGATCAGTGTATATATTAAAACGACACTCTTAACACTGAGGAATTGCCAGGCACCAGATAAAGATAACCACAACACAGCAAGTATGCCATATAATTGATCATTAACTCAAGATGATGCAATCTTATTGATCCCAGTATACAATTGTTTACCAGTTTACTGGTTTCTCATATTAACAGCTTTGACAATGCAACTGCTGACAGAAGATCCAGTGGAGTAAGGTTCAGTAAATGATATGTCTCATGTCATCCTGCTCTAATTTCTACTACTCATCAATCAAAGGCTATTAATTAAACCTCTCACCTTTTATGCACCTAATAAAATTTATGTGTCTACATATGTTACACAGGACAGGACAGGTTTGTCTCTATGTTCACTGTAGTGATTTATAATCTCACTATCGGGTGTCACCCAGAAGAGATGGGTTCCCTCTTGAGTCTGGTACCTCTTAAGGTTTCTTCCTCATGTCGTCTCAGGGAGTTTTTCCTTGCAACTGTCGCCTCTGGCTTGCTCATTAGGGATCTAGATCTATATCTGTATTTCTGTAAAGCTGCTTTGTGACAATGTCTATTGTTAAAAAGTGCTATACAAATATTTCTTAAGGAGACCAAGCAATAGTGCATGGCTCACATCTCCTCATCATTTACAGCAAAAAAAATCCTATTAATAATTAACAATAATTGATAGTTTGTGTGTGCTAATGTAGGAAAAGACAAACGAGAAGGAAAGGAAAGGAGAGCTCACATGTGCGGTTACTTTAGTGATCCAGACAAAAAAGTCTTCATGTCCAGGACAGAGAAGAAAGCCAGCATGAGGGACGCGAATATGTCAGTTTCAGAGATCAGCTCAAATCTGAGTGACACGTGTCCATGATTCGCACATCAGATGTCTGGTCACGCACTGCGAGGAGGAGGAACGAGATGCGAGTGTGTTCTAGGGTAAAATGCCTACTGATGAGAGGGGGGAGAATAGCCCACACTCGGCCAGCGCACTTCATGACTATCGCATCAGTACTTTGGCAGTTGTGTGATTTCTTGAAGTTTGAGGTTGAGTGATGAATGTAACTTTAACGCTCCATTTTGTTAGAAAACCAGTTATCCTTTCTTTCAGAACAGTCAGACGGGTGGCTGTAATGGACCATTTTCATCTTACAGGTCGATTTAGGATGTGAAATTACAGCCGCGGTGAAGTGAGATGTACAGGTCTAAAGCCTCATTCCGAGATTTACAGAGAGCACTCAAAGGTTTACTTCTCTCTGTCTTTCTCTATCTCACACACACACACACACACACACACACACGTCATCAACACATACAGAGGAACAAAGACGGAAAATGAGACAACAGAATAATTAAAGACAAGTCAGATGACCTATAAACTAACTCGGTGACCTGTCAATGTGTTTATCTCTCACACACACACACACACACACACTAATGCCTCCACATGAACGCTAATCAAAGGTCAGATCACTGAAATATGTGCGCTGAATATGAATTAGTGGCAGCAGGTTGGAGAAGACAATACTGTTTCCTATGCGTGCACTATGATTTCTGTATATATGCTGCTCCAGGACCTACTGTGCATTTAGTCTCAGGTGTGTGTGTGTGTGTGTGTGTGTGTGTGTGGGTGTTACCTTGATGACAGACGGAGGGGCACTTGTGGTTCCTGCAGCCCAGCGTTCTGCCACAACTCAGATCGCACGACGGACAGTTACCCGGGCAACACTACAACACACACACCCCTTTATCTAAAGTGTTGCAGGAAAATGTGCGTGACGGACTATTCCAGGAAAACATCAAGAAAGTGTGTGTGAACCACAGGGATGAAGTGTGACATGGTGTGTGTGTGTGTGTGTATATAATCACCCTTCTTTTGCACTGGTGTCTGTTGCAGCTGCGCCTCTGGGAGCATTTGGACTCACACAGATACTCCTTATGGCAGGGCATGAGCTTAGTGTAGCGCCCACACCGACACTGCTTCTCCACCTCCTACACACACACACACACACACACAGTATTTAATAACATGCCCCCTAGTGGTGAAACCTGGAAAACTCATATCACACAAATAAACATCAGAGAGAGTGTGTGTGTGCGTACCTGGCGGCAGGTCTCACAGGCTCCTCTATGGCAGCGCATGGAGCAGGTGTGTAAGCCACAGTCCAGTTTCTTATCACACGTGTCACCACAGGTGGGAACATCAGCTGTACATGGCAACACACACTCTGATACACACACACGCACACACCGGCATTAAGGTACAGACACACATTAATGAGGCACTACAATAAACACAACGTGTGTGTGTGTGTGTACTCACTGTTCTTGCCACATGGACAGGTACGGTTCCCTGCACGGGGACATTCTCCACACACACCTGTGTGACACACCCGCTCACACGTGTGGTTTCCGCACGATAACGGACGGCCACACACCTGCACAGGTAACGCGAGGCGAGGGGTCATAGAGGGGACATCCCTGCACACTGATGGAACATTCCAGAATAACCTATATACTGGTTACACCATAAGCATGTGTCATGCTGTCTGTCTGCCTCCGTCTGTCTGTATCCGTCTGCATCCGTCTGTCTGTATCCGACAATATCTGTCTGTCTCCATCTGTCTGTGTCCCCCTGTATCCGTCTGTCTCCGTCTGTCTGTATCCATCAGTGTCCGTCCGTCTCCGTCAGTGTCCGTCCGTGTGGGATGGACTATTGTACATAAAAAATGTGAGAGGTGAAAGGTCACCTGGTCACAGTGCCACACAGGACTGGCACACTGACGCTCCGCCTTCTTCCTGCCGCACACACACTTCTGCACGCTAACTCTCGGGCACGGCTCACACTCACCTACAAAAAAACAGAATTATCTGCATGACATGGAACCTTCACACCTGCACACACACCTGTAACCTTGTGACAAGGTAAGGTGTGTGTTACCTGCGTGACAGGTGTGGATTCTGCAGGGTAAGGTGTGTGTTACCTGAGTGACAGGTGTGTGTGCAGGTGTGGATTCTGCAGGGGAGGGTGCGGCTGCAAATCTTCCCGCAGGTCCAGGCTTTATTGCTGCAGCGGCGTGGGACCGGAGCTGCTTTCCCACACACACACGACACACTCACCATCTTCGGACACGGGGGGCATGGACCTTACACACACACACACATACACACACACACACACACACACACTTTGTAGACATACAAATTCAAATTTATCCTTGTTTTTTATTATTATGTTCATTCTTGTGCACACATGTGATAGTTAAGTAGTCTACATTTTTGTGTTGAGTTCATTAAAAATCCAAATTGTTAATTTCCTACATGCACCTACAGAGATCTTTTGAATAACGGCACATGCATCAATTATCTTATTCTGTGGCTAAACTTCCTGAAAAAGGCCAAAATAGTGTCATGAATCTGCATTGAGATGACTGATATTTATAGTTCTGAATGGTTAGCATTAGCGCTCATCGCTTTACAACTTCAAATACAAATTCAAATGAAATCCATTAGTGTTGGTTTTATTGGGTATCATTTGGTATTTTAAAATCTACAGAGACAGTCTACGTCAATGGGACAGAATGTCACTAAGTAGTGAGAAAGAACATAAGGGTTGAATTTTTATGCTAATGCTGTGAAATTATGTGCATTATAAGAGGATTATGTGAGTTGTTAAAAGAGTTCCGTGAAAGTGCTACATAATTACATTGTAAAACCTTTAATGGTGGTCCTTTCTGCTCCAGATGAGGACTCGCTATTACCACCACGTTCAGCTAATGAGCAGCGAGAAGTGGCTAATCGCGAATGAACGCTAGCAGAAACAACTCGCAGAATGCTAACTAGCGTTCACACATGATTAGCAACATAGTCTGACTTAAACGGTTAGACAAAGTGCTCACGGTTTGCTACAGTCGGGTCTACTAAAACAGTTTTTGGTCAGTTGGGAAAAATGGATATAGTTTTGTCATATTTTATTTCTCAAACAGGTGACCGTTCATTTACTATGTAAGTTTGCAACGTGATGCCAGTGACAACGACAAGCGACATTTAACCAAGAAAGCGAAGAACGGACTTGTGGCCTTGGGTAAGGACATTCTTGGCAAGGATTCTTGCAAGAACAAACTCACAAAGACACAAGAACGGAGAACGCACCTATACCTTTGAGATGCACTGTGTACCTGCTATTGCGCAATCCCCATTTTACCATCTCGTCATATTACACTCACATTAATCGCCTATATCGTACAATGGCGTTTTTGGATATCTTGAATAACTTTTTTGATAAACTTTTGGGATACTCAATACTTGAAACAAAAAATAAAAGAACTTAAAAACTTTCAGTTATGGGGTCTGAGCAGCGTCCTCTGCCATCGCGATGATGTCGCAATGAATTATGGGACTTTTAGTTCGTTCTCGTCGGCAAGTCACCATCCGATGCATCCTCGGTTTTTGGGGCGGATCAAGAAGACTTCTTGGTTTTTAAACTGTTCTCGGCATTTATGTTCTTGAGTATTGAAATGAAACTTGGGCATTAAAAGATGACATAATGCGAGTACATTATGTAGGTACACAAGAACACACAAGAACCCATATTGAGAAACACCCTCTAAGTTTTATTAACAAATTTGGTTGTGATGGATGGTCTTAAGTGACAGCAATGATCGATCACAGTAAATACACCAATGAACTTCATTATGTACATTTTAATTAATTGAAGTCCATAAACTGAGCCGTAATCTTTATTTAACATTCTGTGATTGGTTACAGTGTGTGTGTGTGCGTGTGTGCGCGTGCGCAGGACTTTGCCGTTTCCACGGTGCCCGTGTGTGCTGGTTCTCGTCTGAAGAACATCTGCTCGATGGGGGGTCCTGAGACCATCATCTTCAGTAACAGTGAGGGAGCGAGGAGGACGCTGAGGGTGAGTGTGTGTGTGCGTGTGTGTGTGTGTCCGTGTGAGTGTGTCTGTCCTGTAATAAATAAATAATGTTTCCCGGTGGGTCTCCATCATGTTGCATTGTATGAAAAGTAGTCAAACAGAAAACGATTAATTTTGGGTTTCAAAAGTTAAATATAAACAGAATACAAAGATGGACTACAGTCAGAGTGTTGGATCAGAGTGTTGGATCAGAGTGTTGGATCAGAGTGTTGGATCAGGGTGTTGGATCAGGGTGTTGGATCAGGGTGTTGGATCAGAGTGTTGGATCAGAGTGTTGGATCAGAGTGTTGGATCAGGGTGTTGGATCAGGGTGTTGGATCCGAGTGTGTTGGATCCGAGTGTGTTGGATCCGATCCGTGTGTTGGATCCGATCCGTGTGTTGGATCCGATCCGTGTGTTGGATCCGAGTGTTGGATCCGAGGGTGTTGGATCAGAGTGTTGGATCAGAGGGTGTTGGATCAGAGGGTGTTGGATCAGAGGGTGTTGGATCAGAGTGTTGGATCAGAGGGTTGGATCAGGGTGTTGGATCAGGGTGTTGGATCAGAGGGTGTTGGATCAGAGGGTGTTGGATCAGAGGGTTGGATCAGAGTGTTGGATCAGGGTGTTGGATCAGAGGGTGTTGGATCAGAGGGTGTTGGATCAGAGGGTTGGATCAGAGGGTTGGATCAGGGTGTTGGATCAGAGAGTGTTGGATCAGGGTGTTGGATCAGGGTGTTGGATCAGGGTGTTGGATCAGAGTGTGTTGGATCCGAGTGTTGGATCCGAGTGTTGGATCAGGGTGTTGGATCAGGGTGTTGGATCAGAGAGTGTTGGATCAGAGAGTGTTGGATCAGAGAGTGTTGGATCAGAGTGTGTTGGATCCGAGTGTTGGATCAGATCAGAGTGTTGAATGCCTCCTGGTCAGTTACTGTTTAAAATGAAAAGCCAACGTTTTTGACTGCGCTGACAGGAATAAAAACATTTTCGCTTCATATTGTTAATTTGTAGGAAGGAAATAAGGAAGAAAAAAACTCAATGAAAGAGAAATAAACAAGACAGAAAAAACACAGTAAGAACAAAAGAAAGAAAAGGATATAGGGAGAGAGAGAGAGGAAAAAATTAGAGAAAGTCACATTAATAAAAAGTAAGAACAAAAAGTGAGTGTCAGAGTAGGAGACAAAAAATTTAAAAGAAGAGAGAAAGAAAGAAAAGACAACAGACAGGTTAGCTGTTCACTCGACAGGTTAGCTGTTCACTCGACAGGTTAGCTGTTCACTCGCTAGGTTAGCTTTCACTCGCTAGATTATCTGTTCACTCGCTAGGTTATCTGTTCACTCGCTAGGCATCTGTTCACTCGCTAGGTTAGCTTTCACTCGCTAGGTTATCTGTTCACTCGCTAGGTTATCTGTTCACTCGCTAGGCATCTGTTCACTCGCTAGGTTAGCAGTTCACTCGCCAGGTTAGCTGTTCACTCTCTAGGTTAGCTGTTCACTCGCTAGGTTAGCTTTCACTCGCTAGGTTAGCTTTCACTCGCTAGATTATCTGTTCACTCGCTAGGTTATCTGTTCACTCGCTAGGCATCT
>JAOUQW010000016.1:16977510-16996547 GCA_028565825.1 Olivaichthys viedmensis
CGTCTTGGAAAAGAAGCTACGAGCTTGGCACACTTGTTTCTGGACATTTTTGCCCATTCCTCTTGGCATATCCTTGCTTGACGAAGGACAAAGCAGGACGGGTATACGGGGATATTTATATGGGCACTAATGACACAGACTAACTAGACACAGGTGGATCACATGACATGATTACACAGGGCGACACCAGATGGATATACACACACACACACATGGCTAACTGCACGGCAGTGACATTCACATTTGAATTTTGCTATAATGCAGTTTTATTTCAGACTGGCCCTTACTCTCATGTAAGAATCAGTGTAACTACGTTGTACCAATGCTAATTACAACATGTAGTAACGTGTGAAACTACAAACCTGAATTCCATGTGTTCACTTGTTGTACAGTGAATAAAATAGCACAAATAATGTTGTCCTCAATACCATAGTTGATTTAATAGGACTCAGAAGCATAAAATTGTACGAATTTACACAGGTCAATATAAAAGAAAAATTAAAGTTGAGGTTAGAGCTTGGGGAAGGTTTTATCATACTATTTTTTACAATTTTTTTCCTCCCTGTGACGTTGCATGAGCAGCAGTTCGAAAAGATGCGGTAGTTGGCTTCATCTGTCTCGGAGGAAGTCTCCTGGTCGGATAAAGAAATCCTAGCCTGGTTCTCACAATGTCAACAATCCTGTGTCAAACTTCCCTCCATGATCCTGGCATCCACCTCCATAGAGAGCCCAGAAGACATTCCCCCTTGTTATTCCGAATTCTCTTAAGTGTTCAGTAAAGCCAAGGCCTGCACTCTTCCACCACACCGACCATATGATTGTGCCATTTATCTGCTATCAAATACAACACCACCCCGCTCACAAATCTATCCCTTGTCTACATTCGCTGGTCCACCTCATCTGTCTGGATTCTTTTTTGTGGAAAAGAAAGGAGAGGGCTTCAGACCGTGCATTGATTACAGAGGTTTGAACCAATGACCATGAAATACCGTTATCCACTACCTCTGGTCCCAGCCGGAGAGGCTGTAATTTTCACTAAACTTGACCTTAGAAGTACTTATAACATGATCAGCATATGCGTTTAGCACTACCTCTGGCCACTACAAATATTGCGTAATGGCATATGGACTGGTTAACGCCTCTTCCATGTTCCAGGCCCTTATTACTGACATCCTATGAGACGTTAGGGAGGTTTGTAATCACGTACATTGATGACATATTGATCTATCCCCCATCTAAGGAAGCCCATGTTTCACATGTAAAAAAAGGTCTTGCAATGGCTCCTAGAGAACCGGCTCTATGGGAAATGTGAATTTCACATAACCAAGGTAAATTTCTTAGGGTATGTCATCAGCAAGGAGGGGGTGTTTATGGGTGACACAAAGGTCAAAGCAGTTACAGAATTGCCAAGCCCCAGGACTATCAAGGATCTTCAGAAGTCCTTAGGATTCTCAAATTTCTTTATTCGCAAATTTAGTTCCATTGCCACTCCACTCACATCCCTACAGAAAGGGGGCACCTGCAATCTGGCACCTGCAATCTGGCACCTGCAATCTGGCACCTGCAATCTGGCTTGGAATCCACAAGCTTAACAGGCATTTCAAAGACTCAAGGGTGCTGTCTTTACCACAGCACCCATACTCAAACCCTACTCTGCCATTTATAATAAAAGTTGATGCTTTTGAGACTGGAGCAGGAGCAGTATTATCACAAGGACCGCCCAAACTCCACCCCATCACTTTTTTTCCCATAAGCTCTCCGCTGCTGAAAGTAACTATGACATAGGAGACCGAGAACTCTTGGTAGTAAAACTGGCATTGAAGGAGTGGAGACACTGGCTGGAGGGGGCAGAACACCCCTTTGTTGTATTTATGGAGCACCACAATCTAGAGTATCTGAAAATGGCCAAAATAATTAACCCACGACAAACTAGATGTTCCCTGTTTTACTCGCGATTCCAATTCACAATATTATATCGGCCGGGTTCCAAAAATACCAAAGCACATTGACAATCCAACACCATGTTTCACTGTTTTGATACACTGTGGTATCAATTTCTCCACAGTGTAAACCCTTCTGTTACTGTCATAAATCTCAAACTTAGATTCATCAATAAATAGGACTTTTTTCCAGTGATCCACTGTGAAATGCTGGTATGTCTTAGCCCATTGCCACTTAAAGTACAATGATAAAAATCCCAGATTTTCAATGTGGTCTCAGACTTTTGGACCCCACTGTAAATTAATATCCTGGGCTCATCCTGGGCGATGGGCCATCCTAGGGTTCACAAAACCTTCCAGTTGCTCAACACAAAATACTGGTGGGACACCATGATCTCGGACATTCATAGATTTGTCACTTGTTGCTTACGATGTGCTCAAGCTAAGTTCCCGAGAACATTACCTGCTGGAAAACTCCTGCCAAATTTAGTCCTGCTCCTTGGTTGTTCCGCCTCATCGCTGTTTACCTGTGCTTGCGTCCTAACAGCACCATCCGTGACAACGTGACTTACAATTATAACACTATGACTATTACTTGACCAGGTTCAGTCTTCATTAAAGCCAAATTATTGATCATAGCATATTTACTGTCTGTTTAGTGAAGCCAGAAGCTTCAGGTAATGTCCACATCAACCATCAGAATGGGGAAGAAATTTGATCTCAGTGATTTTGACCGTGGCATGATTGTTGGTGCCAGATGAGCTGGTTTGAGTATTTTTAAAACCGCTGATCTCCTGGGATTTTCACGCACAATAGTCTCTAGTTTATTCAGAATGGTACAATAAAGAAAAAACATCCAGTGAGCAGCAGTTATAAATATAAATAATATACACACACACATAATCTGATTTTTTGGCATATCCGATTTTGGGCTGGAAAGATTTTCTGCAGTCTGAACAGCAAAAAACACATGAAAACGTACTTTTTCCAATCGGATTCAAGCCACATTTGTATGTGGTTTCAAATCCGATTAAAATCGGTTTTCTTGACATGCAACTCAGTCTAACCGGATAAATCGGATTTCATGTGTTTTTTCCTCGACGTCAGACATTTGTGACAAAAACAACATGGAAGAAAACCAGCATGGATAATAAACTGTATATATAATCATTGGAGAGAATCTCTCATAACTGCAGCAGCAATAACGACATACGCCTCCCTCTTTGGTTTTTGATGTTGGTGTCTGCGCTGAACACGTGACTGGACATTGCCGTTATGTTAACGACCTGTCCCAATTCAGCCTTACATGCATCTAATTTACATGAAACACGCACTAATTTATGCGGGTGTTGAAAAAGTGAGCCAATAAAAGGAAAGCATTCAGCAAGCTACAGTCATCCACGATACAAGAAAAGAAGTAATACATTTCAGTGAAGCTTTTATGTCTCAAAAGTGGCATCAAAGGTGTGCAAAAAATGAAAATGTGAAATGACAATGGAGAAACTGATGGTCCAAAGAGGTTTGTCTTTTGCAATCCTTTCTTTTTATTAAATGAATGGTATCATGTAGGCGTATAAAGACAATTATGGAAGTGTGCTCTATTCTGTTTATAAAGCTGTTTAAGGCCAAAGTCAACTTCAACTTTTCCAATTTCACCTGCAGGTATTTTTCCAAACTCTATTTACAGCTAGATTTTTATTTTAGAACAGGTCCGATTTAACTAAAGTCAGGATTTATTAAAATTTTATTTATAAATATAGGTGAGCCAAGTTCCCATCCTAAACTGCGCATTCTGATTCACATTTACAAATTACATGACACTATTCAAACCTACATTTTATTACAAAGTTCCCACGTGCGCAATTATGAATATCAGTTATTTTCTTTTTTTATTGTTATTACTTAATTATTACTTACTTAGATATTATTACTTACTAGTTTTTATTGTTAATACTACTCTGCTTACTATACTTGCTATAATTATTGATGATAAGCTACTGGTATTGATTTTGGTTATTTACCTGCAAATCAAGTGTTTTTCAGGGTGTTAAAATATTACGCTTAAATTCAACGACCAGACATGAGTTTGATCGTACAAATACGGCAAATATTAAATTGATGAATAGCGAAACTGTTGACGGAATTTGCATACGCTAGCTTTACGATCAGATTTGTCCGTGTGCAACTTTGATGAATATGGGCCAATGTGTGCGTTTTCATTTTTTGAGGGACTTTATGCAGAAATTGCTGGCTATGTGACTTTACAGTTTAGGCTATTGTTTATTACGGTTTACTTTATATTTAACTTGACCCAAGTTCTCAGCTCATTTTTTTTGGTAGTGCATGTAAAGTTAGGTTAAGATTCATTGGAGGATTTGCGATATAGTACCATTGACTTTGTTTGTCTGTTATGTTTATCATGAAGTAACTTGCGATTAGCTAGGGTCTGCTAGAGGCCATGTCTGTGAAGTACCTTGGTCAATTCATGATGAATATGCTAAGGTATTTTTATGCATAATCGTACATGAAACTTATACCTTGTGATTTTATGTAATTCTTATTTATAATCTTGTTATTGCTAATATCCCTGTTATGTGAATTTAAATATTATAATATATTTTAATAAGTGGTACAGTAGATATAAATGTATCAATAGCAGTAAAATAGCAGTAAAGTGACTGGCAGGTCTTATCTTGGTTTATGATAATTTCTGTCCAACTGTACATTTAACCTAGATACCACCGCTTTGATGACAGTTACCAGGAATTAGGCTAAATAAAAAAAAATCAACAGTGCATGTATATTTACATATTTAATTTATCTAATTCCACAGACGGTAAACATTTTATTTCATATTACATTATTATCCAAGCCTAAAACACGTATACAGATATAAAACTGCCAAAGTCAGGTGCTTAATTGGGATAAACCTATTACTGCTTATTGCTGCCTATTAATGCTACATTTTGTTTTCATTCCAGCAGATTCTTTCTGCTCCGCCACATTTTGTGCATTGTCCTGAGCTGTGTTCCTTTCAAACTGAAGCTCAACCCAAAAGTTCTAACTGAGCAAGTTATACAACACAAAGAAACAAACACACACACACCACCCATTTAGCGAGGAAACCCTACACCAGAAGTCCCTTCTCTGAGGACTATTAGGATTATCAGTCGAACAACTATAGAGAATCTATAGAGAATCGACAATAGACGTTCAGCAGGAGCAGAGACAGGGCACTTTAATCTTACTCATCTCCCCTCATCAGACTTTGATAATGGCCTCCCACAAGAGCTGAGATGCATTGCTAGAAATGTTAATTGGATAAAAGCAAATACTTTAATGTAACTTGTGTAACGCTGGCCTGAGGAGCGGAGTGGAGCCGGCTGGGGGCGGCGAACCAGCACAGTGGCAAGCACTCAGAGCCCGGCAGGGAGGTTGGCGGCAAGCCACACTTGCAAGGAGCGGACAATGAGCTGCGTCATCACTACGGCAGCCGGCAGCTGGGATCATACACCTGCCCCGCTACAACGGCGAAAACCCCTGGAAACTGTACGATGCACTGAACGTAGTGGCGAGATTTTACGGGTGGTCGACAGAGACGACGGCGACACAGCTGATCAACAACTCTTGATCTAGGGCCCCAGTGTTCATAGGAATACTTCAATTAATATGAAAAAGGAGTACCAAGTGTAAAAAGTAACATTTCAATAGACAAATCTATATGTTGTAACTCAAACACTAGACTTCATATGAGAGCCCAATCCCACCATGACTGTTACTTACAGGACAGAATTATACAATCTATGTCCTGAGGCACCAAAAGAATAAATCACAATACAATTCAAAGCCTGGTCTTGCCCTAAAGCATCTTATCTTGAAATCTGTACTTGTTTTAAGCAGTAACTTTTTGATAACTCTGAACTTTTGCTGTTTCAATTGGTTGCCCTGAAAGCGAGAAAGCTTTGTGACAAGGCCAGAAATGCAAAGGTGTACTCCAGCAGTGGCTTTGGGTCCTTGGTGACAGCATAACACTGAGAGCAAGTGGGTCTCGGCATGCAACAGACAATATGTCCGGCATAGCACACCACCATACTTCGCAACAATTAATGGCGTGAAACAGGGAAATGGAGAATTCTGGCAGATGCCAGCACACTGTAAGGGTGTGGTGAGAGGTATTGCCTAGTGTACTGGAGCCAAAACAATTTAGCCGAATGCTTTGGAACGTCAAATGGTATGATAGCGTGTCTGTGTCCACAGTGCCAAACCTTCTGGCAGGTAAATAGACTCTTGTCTTACCACACCCCAAGACATTGATTTCCTCTTAGCTCTTTATCTTTATTTTTTCCCTTGGTGCAGTGCATACTTGGAACACATTTTCTGTGCTATTTGATTAAAGTAGATTTAAGGAAATGTACAAAATATACATTGCCAAAAAATATCCCCCCTTCTCCGATCTGTTCAAACACTGCATGTTTGCTTTGGGTGCTACAATAGGAGGAAGGACAGAGAGGAACACTGTAAGCTTTATCTGCTAGATGGGACAATGTTCATGGGAGTTTCCTGGGCTGAGCAGAGAGGAGCTTGGTGACAGTTGCTGTTTGGAGGTATCTGGTTGCTTCTGGAGTTTGGCCTCCCTCTTGCTTTCTTGCTGCTGGGTTTGTTTGTTACAGCCTGACCCTCGCGTTGTGTAATGTTTATAAAAGATTTAAAGGGACAGTGGGGGTTTTTTGCTGGAAAAACAAATACCTAACAGCTCATTAAGAAGAGCCTAAAACGTAAAGCTGCTAAAAACTTAAATATATTCTGTACTAAAATATGCTACATACCTAAATATACATGATTACGAGATAACATCTATTACCTTAAATTACTGTAAACTTATAGTTCTTAACAGGGATCAAGAACAGAATAGGTGTTGGCAAATATTACCTTTTGGAATCTACCGAGCTCATTTATCAAATGCTTAATAACGTTCCAGATACAGTTTATCTTGCCTACTTCGCCAAGTTCCCATGTCACCTTTAATCTTCGAACAATTAAAGGCAAACTCTTAACATGAGTGCACGAGCACACACACGTCATGGGCACAATGAGCAATACTAGTAGAGTGAGAGTTACAAAACTATTAGTTTTCATTCCTATGTACATCAGAGGTCAAAGCCCTTAGCACACAGCAGGTTAATTCTCTTCTGTGGCTGGCCTCATCCATAAAGCATGATCTACTTCCGGTGCCCATGGTGCCACCACATGCCAGGCTGTGGCGTCGACTGCAGCAACAGCTGCACTGCGGGCCACTGGTATCCACACAGGCCTGTGTCATACCTGCAGGAAGAGCTGCACGTAGCACCACAGTTTTCCTAATGAAAAAATTAGCTCTTAAGGAAGAAAAAAAAAAACATACCTCTGAAGTGCTTGGCTACAATCATCACTCGTTTTTGTTTTGGTTCCGAAATGCACAGTTGGTATGAAGGAAGGATAAATTGGTCCAAAGACTGAGACTGCAAGGAAGCTTCTAGAGACTCTAAAAAAGACCTATGGCCAAGGATGGAGAGGGGAGAGAATGTCTCTGCTTTCCTCCAAAATTGAAGAAGTGGAGAAATTAGTCGTGCTCTGTTTGTTTGAGGAACAAACAGACAGAAAGATAGACTCCATCCTAGGAACTGGTAAAGTCAAGGTGCAAGCACGCAGTCGCTTTAAACAGGAAACACAGTGGTCAGCCAGCAGAGGATGAGGGGAACTGATAAACACCAGAGCAACAGGCACAGATCAACTGCGTCACACTTCTTGCTTACACACACACACGCACACACACACGCACACACACACGACTGTGACTGGCATGAAAGAAATAGTACTGCACTTACACTATGCTCCTATCAAATCGGATCAACAAATAAGTCATAACCTCTTCCAGGTATCTTTTTTTTTCAGTCCATCAATATCACGCACAAACTTTTTGGACCTATTGGAATCAGCTATATTATGTATACATTACGTTTATTATTGTGCAAATCTAATTATAATCCCCAACCTAAAAAGAAAGGCACTTCCAAAGCACTATACGTGTCAAAATAACTTACTCAGTATAGAGATTCTGTTGTACCCAACATCTAACCATCAAATGAAACCTTAAAATTATAACATTACCTTTTGGCCAATGAAAGGCATTCTTCCACCTGTTTGTTTGAGCTTGTCCAATAGAATTCCATCTGCGGAAGAGGTTAGGCAGCCTTATTGGATGAGAGAGCTGTCGCTCAGCTCCCTGATGTGGCTGCTTTCGGAAGTCTAGCGCATGTGAACTGGACGGCAGCCAGTGCACAGTCACCAAGAGAGCAAGGTAAACAATTTCTCTCTCGATCTTTCTTTCTCTCTTCCTGATCTCCTGGTATGACATTTAGAGCCTTTTCAGCACAGGGGAGAGAGAAAAAGAGAGCGAGAGAGCGAGAGAGAAAGAGAGAATGACAGGGGAAAAAAATACACTACGCACTTGAGTCTGAACGCAGCAGATATGACTGCGTCACAGCCTCTGCTTCCAGTAGCTTCGCAGAAACGAGTACCGTTGCAGGATCTGCTAACAAATCAAGCCACAATTCAACTCTGACGAAACCGTGCTGATTTACCAGCACATTCTGCCCTCCTCTGTGCCAAGAGATCCCAAATTTAGCCCTCACACGCTTAGTCCTGGCTCGCAATCCTTTGTAAACAAGCAAGTCTGAGACTCACACACTCAGCCCATCACAACAGATCCCCACAGAACACCACCACCTATACCTGATGCCCAGCGAAGATATTAATGCCACAGCCCTGAATGTGTGTGATTTGGATGAAGTCGGCAAGGCCAAATGCGGCAAGAGATACTTCTCCCTCGACAACCTTGGATCGTCACTGGGCTGTAATGTGAAGTACAGCTCACCTGTTACTAAGAATACTTATTTCTATACACTTATATAATAGCCTACACATCTACAACAGACATAAACACAGTGATTTAGGTATAAGCACTTCTGTTTCCTTATTGGTCCGAATAATGTTGAGAGACGGGGTGTTACGATACTATTGTGTACATTGTTATCTCTCATTGTGAAGGGTGTCCATCACCTTTCCCGTTGAATACAGAAACCTTCCAGAACAATAACTCTGTCGTTAACCATTCACCTGCCCATTTACCCGCCATCACATACACACACAATGTATCTCTTTCTCTCTCTACATATAAAGTATGTCACATCCTCAGCATCGTTGTTGGAACCAGAAGCTGCGATTCCGGACTGCGGACTCAGGCATCCGAGGCAGAGCGAGAAAAGAACGCCAGAGAATGAGGATGGAGAGGAAAAAGAGGAGAATGAGAGGCGGAGGAGAAGACAGAGGGCTGAGGCTCACTCACGGCCGCTCACGGGCTGGAGAGAAGCATGCGACTCGGACTCCTGTCCTCCAAGCTGAAGCTTTCCTCTCGACGTGAAAAAGTGACGTAGCAACTAAACCAAAAATCTCGCCCTTCCTGTCTCTCTCTCCTGCTCTCTGTCACCCTCCCTCCCTTCCACCATCACTCCTCCCTCTCATGCTCACTCTATTTTTATTGCGTTGTAACAGCAGAATAACTTGCTGTCTTTTACTGATACACATCCATACAAATAGATCTTACAGAGATTGCGAGCAAACAATTGTAGATCTGCTGCAAACACTCGCACTCCCACAATGCCTTTCTCCCCTGCTCTATCTCTCCTTCTCTCTCACACTGTTTCTCTCTCTTGTGCGCGCAGTGTGACGCAGCACTTAATTCTCCAGGTTTTTTTCCCCTCTGTGTTGTGGCTACACAGCCATGCTTCATGAAAACCTCGACCCAGCAGCATCACTCTGTCTCATATTGCAGAGTGAGAGATTAGAAAGGTAAAAAGAGAGAGCAATCGCTTTGTTTACAATTAAACGGACACTGCCATCTCCCTGTTGCGTTTCTCCTCTCTTGCTCTCCCTTCCTTCCTCTTTCGTATCCTTCTCTTCCCTCTGTCCTTCTTTAATTGGGTCTCTGCCCAGCTATCTTCTCTTTCCTGTTTTCTTCCCTCTCTCCCTCTAATGCTCCAATGTCTCATCTCTTTCTGCGTGATACACACTCACGTCTCGGTGAACTGGGATGACTGCGCTCGCCCGATCACCTGACAACCCACAGCTTTTAAAGGCACATAGCTAAGCTGAGCATCCATTACATAACAGCTAGGCTGCTCTGTTTATTTTTTCCCTCTCTTGGGTCACATCCTTGAAGGATGGACACAATCTGTAAATATCAGACCTGCCATTTGCCATTAATCACAAATGTTAGAGGAGACACTGAAGGTGGAAAGTCTCTTCGGTTAGGGTGTGAAAAAAAGGTGAAAACAAATGCTCACTATAGTTTTAATATATAAATATTAAATAAATTGCAGACAGAGGGGAATAAACTTTTTTGAACTATTGCACAAGTGCACACATGCCAGTACTAGGCTCTGTAGGCCAATTCTAACAAAGAAATGTAAGAAAACACCAGCCCCTTGAAAAAAAAAGTCCTAATTTTTCTATGTACCTAAGAAAATAGGAAATGGATGGCAGTCATACAAAAGAAGACATGGCAGCTATCTGTTTTCAGATTCTGCAACTGGCAGTGTAATGGAGGGGAACCAAGCGTCAATGCCAGGAAAGCTATGGTACCATGGGACGTCCCGTGAGCATCTTACAGACTTCCTCTTTCTGTCCTGAGACTGTATGCCTTTACTGTACCTTTCCACAGAGTTGTATTGTAAACATTGTTTACATATGTTAGTAGGTGAATTACAGGCATAATGTATAGATGGTGCTATTAGTTAAGAGAATTACCAACTACTTGAGGAAGTACAACTAAAGTTATCTTAAAGTTTTGGTTTCAGCGTGACGTAGACAATGAATATGCTCATTTGTTAGACAGAAAAAAATAAACAAAAAGTCGCTTGTTTAGTTGAACCATGAAACATGGGATGATGTGGGACAACAAAGATTTGATGAACTCAGAATACAACATAACCAAATCGTCAGCAGGAATTCACCTAGAGATTAAACTCAAGAAACAAATGAAAAAAATACATTGGACTGAATGAAGGAGTATTTATATGTCTTCATAAATTCTGAATAAGAACGCATTAACAGTATGAGGCATAATAAAAACAAATGCCTCCCCACGCTGAGGCTGACACACTTTTGGCAGGACTACATTTCCCAGCCTGCTACTCTCCGTAACATATCTGTTATACTCAGGAAAGGGGCAGGGCTAACAAGAGCAGGTCAGTTGACAGCAGGCAGATGACACACCAATAAGCCTCTTAGCGTTTCAATTTAACTACAGCACTGCAAGCAGCACACCAAGGGCTCATTATCACAATGTCCCATCAGATAAATGAGAGATTTGTGGCGATATTACTCAAGGAACCAGAGGCATACTTCACCTGCTGTGTGTTGAAGCAGGTGCTGTGGCTCTGTATATCAAAGAATACCAAAACTCTGCCTCTGCTGTAATATTGACCTTTCTAATGACTTTATCTGATGCTTAAAAGGGACTGGAAAAATTATTAAACAACAGTCTGTTGTAGTACAATCTTAGGAAAAAAGGGTTTCTCAAGAGTTATTTTGATGGTTAATGGTTCTAGCTTTTTAAAGGGTTTTTTGAAACCTTTTATGAAATGAAAAACCCTCTGTTGTATGGTTCTACATAGATATAGTACATAATGGTTCCCCAGAGGGACAAACCGAAGAACCCTTTAGGGTGCTAGATGGAAGTGTATATCTGTTTAAGTTTGTTAATAATTTCAGACACCATAGAAGGTTAACCACTGTTTACAGCATATTGTTCAATTTATCTATTTGCTGGTGTATGTGTAAAAGCCTGTTCTACATTAACAAGCACATTATGACCATAAATAATTGTACCCATTAGCCAATCAGGGCCTCCTTCCCCAAAAGTGCTGTAGTGATAATTTCAGAAGATAAAATTAATTCTTAATTGATAGACTGAGTCTTCGACACTCATCGCCCTTACTGTAATCATTGTGATGAACCCAAGCCCTGACGGGTGCCAACAAGTCAGAATATTTGCCACATCTTTGCATAAGCCTCCTGTCTTTGCATAGTTAGTGCTGCACATTAAGAGAAATTCTGAAATGTTTGAGGGCTCTATGTCTTTTTTGCATATTGTCTTATAGTCATATGTGTGTGTATATATATATATATATATATATAATTTTTTTTTTGTTATGCTTATAAAAGGATGCAGAGTAGAAACACCATACCGTTTGAACAACAATAACAACAACAGTCTTACACTACTGAGTCCCAAACTGCATGTAACAGGGCTTAAATTCCAGTAAGGTCCAAACAATCACAAAAGAAGTGTCATGGTGAAAACTGCATGTCATAATGCAAGTTCAGTAGCAGTAGCAGGATATAGGATTAATTGCCATAGTGAACTTGCCATGTTGTAACAGATGCAATGTTGACCAGGAGACATTTCAGATATTATGTTACTGAGAAGCAGTGTAATCACAGATGAACCGAATGAAGGTTGGAATTAAATTAGTTGTTGACACAAGTTTATGAATTGCTTCACACCTGGGAAATGTGGTAATTCTTGGGTCTATTCTACATAGAAGAATCAGTGATATGACAGACATCCAAATGTAGAGCCAAGCTTATCTCATTTACTTCCATCACAGACCATGCAAGACACAAAGCTGTTTATTTTAAACAATGGAGGCTTTCTTCAAAGAGCTTTAATCCACCAAAGCAATTCAGAAGCAGGAAATGTACCCACCATCTGAAATAACAAACATCTGTAACAATGAGGTCACACATGAAACATTATTTCCTCTATTGAGTGCCTTGTTAATGAAACATTCATTATATGCATGTTATTTTCCCTCCTCCAGTGGGCCATTTCCCACTCTGCGCTGTTTTCGGTGCAGCTTGTGGTAGCTAATGAGGCGTGCTAACCCAGGTCCTTCCTTTCTGCTATTTCTATGCTTTGTCATTCAGCAGGAGGCGACAGGCCAGTTAATTTTAGCTGTGTCATCTCTCCTGTGAGTTCCGCTTCCTGCTAGCTCAATTTGTCAGCAGCACAGAAGCCTCAAGACCTGGCTAAGCGCAGAAAAGCAGTTCTCGGCTACCTCTCAAAAAGCCCAGGCCCCCATTGACGCACATGAACAGCCTCTGCCTTGGCCATTCTGAAAAGCCATGGAACATTACGTTCTTTGAAACAATGTACTTGGCTGAGGATGTGTAGCATGACAGACAGTGTAGCTTGATGATCTCAAGGAATGCGGATCTTAACTTCATATGCACCAGGGAATGTTTTTTATTATTTTCTGCCTGAATTTACATGCCCAAATTTTAAGGCTTATTATTCAGTAATAATATGAAAAAAAAAGTGTTTTATGATCATAAAATACTTTATGGAAGGGTGAACTTAAAGGTGTGTAAAATGCTTGCATTAAAAGATTGAAAGTTGAAGAAAATTCTAACATGTTAACCTAGGCTAATACTAAACTGTGAGTCTTCTTTAGCTTGGATAACTACAAAATAATGAAATAGGAGACAACAAAAAAAATGGCACACTCAACAAGAGTTCATATTGCAAAGCTTAATTGATCTGCACTTTAGCATGTTAAAATGGCTGTGTATTATAAATGCACTGTGTTGGTAGGATTTATTTTTATTTAGACTTACCCCATGTGTCTGCGAGCACGATCCACTCTTGATTGACTATAAAACATGCATCAAAGAACAGAGGAACAAACAAGCTTTCAAACATAAGACATAGAGGATCTCATGAATAATGATGACCTTTGCCCCTTGTTCTTTTTGTTATATTAAATAGTAAGGTTATCCATTTCAAAAAATTTCCAGACTAATTCCAATAATCTATCAACAACCTGTTTACAGCTTTTCACATTTCCTTTCTTTCCACTTTGTGACTTTATTCATTTGTATCATCAATATTTAGCTCAAGTCCCACACAGTGTAATGTATTGGCATTGCTTAGGGCAACAGTGTTCCACTCCATGGATACTTTCCTAAACACAAGTTCTTTGAAACATGAAACATCAGGCTTGTGCATTTGTTCCAACTCAGATTAGGCCATTGCATTATAGTATGCGTGTCCTTTTTGTACATTCCCACCTATATTTGACAACAGCACCGATATTGAAGTACAGTTGAGTGCAAAAGCTTGCATGCCCTTAGGACAAAATGAAGAAGACAATGAAATTTAGCTTGTACCAAAAAAACTTTTCATTTATCAGGTTTCACATACGTTTCTTCATTAGCACAATGAATAAAAATGGTCAAATATTATGTTATTAATATTATGTTAACACAAAAAATAACAAATCAAAATTATATCAGTTCAAACGTTTATAATGTGTTTCTGAACATGATATAAATATTTTCTAATAACTTGTATGCCCACCCGTTGCCTTTATAACTGCCTTAAACCCCTTTGAATATCCTCTAAGCAGCATTATTCCTGACTATTATCTGTTATAACTCTGTCATGTCATACACTGCCTTCTTCAAATCAGGTCCAGAGACTGAGAGGGTCATGGCAAAACTTTGACTTCTATTTTTCTGATGATTTTGCCTTATGTTTTGGACTGTTGTCTTATTACGTTTGGTACATACATTGTAAAATAGAGGAATATTTTTCTTTTTCGGGGGGGCTTTATATATATATCAAAAGTGAAAACTTTTGCACTCAACTATATATTGAACCCATACCGATCCTAAAATTTCATTTACAGAATCCATCCTCACTATAAAAGATTGACATCAATGATTTCTTTTAACATGAAATTGTAATACTTTTTAAATAATGCATAACGTGTATCTGACGCTCCAAAAGTAACCAAGCACGTAGCCTAAACATACATTCACAAACAAACAAATAAATAAATAAATAAATAAGGCATCTATAAAAAAAAAAATTCAGTGGCACAGAAACGTATTTTCTTTTCACTCTTTCACTGTAAAGGCAGACTTATACAAGCTTAGAACGGACACATTCCCATACAATATTAGCCAATCATCAGTGTAGATATCACAGAGACGTCGTCCTGGGATTTTATTTACCCAAATACACTGAATACTGGCTTGGCTTTTATTTGGTGTCGGACTGAAAAGAAAATCAGTGATGTCTCTCGTCTCTTTTCGATAACATTTAGCTTTGAATGTGCTCTACGTTTCAATGTATCACATGAAAGCTGACGTCACTGTATGTGTGTCAGAGGTTACGCACAACAGCGCCACCCCTCGGGCGCGCCGTCATTAACCCCGGTTTTGTTTACATAAGAAATACAAGGTGCGCACTTGGCTAACAACGAGCCTGTAGGCAGAGCATTTAACGAACCAGGCATCGTCATGACATCACTGCAGGGTAAAATGAGTGTCATACGTTGGAAGAAAAAAAAAAAAAAATACAGCATGTAACAAAGTACATACAAATAGGTTGCACAGGCCACATATACATAACACAAATGTCAATCACAGACAAGGGAAATCTATACAGGAAATGTAGATCGGTTTTGCAAGCAGCTCTGGTTAATCGATTAAGCATGAGAGCAGACTAAAGTAGGTATGTTTATTTCAACATTTTTCCCCATACTCGGTTCATTTCGTGAATGTAGGCTGCTGAAGCGTAATGTGTAAAATGGTCCAGTGTGGGGAAGATGATGGATAAATGTGAAGTGCGTGACGCCCCATCAAAGCCGGGACGAGGGGGCACACACCTATGTCGCAGCAGCAAATCCCACCCAGGCATGTTGTTCCCGCTAATGAGTAAAAAGCAATAAACCCAAACTGCGTCAGTGGCGTCTATAAAACACATTAGTCCCGAGAACGCTCGCTCACTAGCACCACCATCACATCACCTATAAAGGATTTTGCACCGCATTGGCCCTGATGCGGCAAGTGGTAGTGGATAGAGGGCAAAACGCTTCAAGGTAAACGTCATATAAATGACAAAAAAATATATATGGAACAGTATGAAATTATTTCAAGGTTACTGTGCGAGCAAAACTCCATCAACCTGTGTGAGTGGATGGTCTTCGTTCTTGAACACGCCAGAGAATAACGTAGTCTAAGCTCAGTGGTACTTGAGCCGTGACTTGTTTCGCATAAGAACACTTCACTCACCTGAATAACCGTGTCCGCATCTTACGCACTTCCAGAGTCCTTTTATTTATTTATTTAACTTTCATGTCGTCGTCGTGTCGCAGGCTTGAGGTCCGTTTCTGGGTTGCCGAAATGTCCAAAACACCTTGTGCGAGCGCATCAGAATTTCCACAGCGCCACATTTGAACCCCGCCCCGTTTCACACACCCCCGCTTTCCTATTGGTCGCCGCCTTTTCCCCGTCATCGTAATCACATGCTTTGGACGCGTGTTTACAAACACTCGACCATATCACGTGCCGCGGAGCCATTTTGATTATGCATAAGCCATATGACGGCGTTCGATAAATTATAACATACAGCTACTTCCTCAAGTGGCATATCAGTGCAGTAAATAGTATGCCAAAAGAGCAGCGGCCGCTTGGGCTAGAATTTTGACATACTATTGAGTACTGTATAGTTAGTGGATTTGTGCATGGGTTATATCTGAGCCTATATTTTTGTGCCAAAAACGTAATAATCACAATATAAAAATACATCTTGTATTTTTATACATCTCAGCTTAATTAAAACATTTGCTTTTGGATTTATTTATTTTTTGGTCCTTGCGTAGCAGATGCCCCCCTTACTTTTATTAAAATCCGGTAATAAATATTCACTTACATACATCTAAAATTTTAAGTAAATAAAGTAAATTTTTCAGACTCCTTCTATGTAATAATGGAAGTCTCTTAAATTAATATAGATGATATGCTTAAGAAAAAATGTCGTTGTTTAAATGTAGCTGTTGATAATCTGCCGCTAGCCTCGAATTCACTGCTGTGGAAACATGCTTCCTCCTTCTGGAATTTCTGTTATAAAGCTAACGCCGCTCGCTGGATTTCCCTCCAGAATTATTATTTTTAGCAGGAATACATTTGATTTGCGGTCAAAAAGGGCAAGACATCTCATTTTGTTGCGGGAAGACATCTGAATTGTGGTTAAATGCGTGCCTTTGCATATGTCGCTGTCCAAAGAAAAACATGTATCTCCACTTTTTGCGTTTTTTACTTTTTATCATAGATGGAATGTGGACAAAAACCTCCATCTACCCCACAGCAGTTAACATCTAAATGACCGATGAAAAGCTGATAAATCACACCATCAATTTCTGATTTACTGTGTATGATTAATGATATGAAAAAGTGTTTTTTCTAGCTCCTGAAAAATTGGAATTTTGGAGATACATGTTTTTCATTGGACAGCGACGATATGTATATGTCGTTTGTGTAGCACTGACCTGGCGCTACCAGTGAAACCATGGCAACCGGCAGTTAAGATAGCAACGCCCATTAGCGACCAGCATAGAACGATTTGAGCGATGTGAGGCGAAAAATCGCTGCTGGTGTGAGCACATAGGCGAGCTGCGTAACCCTACACTCACACCTGCATAGATCTTTTCGCCTCGCGTTGCTCAAATCGCTCTACACTGGTCGCTAGTGGGCATTCCTATCTTGGATCTTGGATTTACTGCTGGTTGCCATGGTTTCATTGGTAGTGGCTGGCTAGTGCGATATGGCCACAAAAACCACATAGCTAGCTACAGAACGTATACAAGACTACACATATATCATCCCCACACAGTCAAAACGGAATATTCGCATGCAAATTAAAGTAGGCTACTTTCAATGTAATTTAAAGGCTAGTCTACATCAACACCTAGCTTACGGACTTGCTTAACTTGCCACTAAAGTGTTAATCACACTCACCTGGGATCCCTAGTTTCAGCCACTTTTTTCCAAGCTGTATTTTTTTGTTTACATCCTGATATATATTTGAAGCGATAAATCATAAAGGACAGGAACGTTGGACACCAATCAATTTCTCTTCCATATTGACTAGGAACGAATATCTGATAAGAACCAAAAACCACGTATAAAATTTCCCTGTAGGGGGGAAGCGTACCGCCGTCCCTCACTCCCATTGGTAGTTGCCGCATCGCTTCGCTTCTCATTTGCATAAAGTTGAAATTTCCCAACTTTGTCGCGTCGCTCACCCCGCCTACTTCACGTCATTAACGGTCACCCCGCCCCTTGTCGCTGTATGTCGCCAGCTCACATTGAAAATGAATGACTTCCTGTCGCTTTGTCGCAACGCTGCTGGTGTGAGCGTAGGGTAAAGTTGGAAAGTCCTGAGTTTACCACCAGGAAGTTGCACTCGAACGGCCGACAAAGTGGTAAAAAACAGTCGTCTACTTCCATGATACCCGAGTTTATGAGTTGTGACGTATCACACAGCTTCACCTTGCTTTACACACGTGGGTGACGACCAGCAAACAGACAAATGTTCCAAGTTAACGGTAAATATACACATATAGTTTGAATAATTTAACGAAAACATGCAGCAGAGTTTCTCTGTGGCTTCCATTGTTTACGTATCGCAGTACGCGATCTCATTGGTACAGCTTCCTGATATCCCAGTGGACATACGTATTGTTCACGTGATAAATTTACCAGTTACCGATGAGCACCGAAACGCAAACACCTGGTACATATGACTTGGTTCACATCATTATTTTAGAAGTTTACGAGTTGACGAGGATCGCCGAATGCACTATTATTCTTGGCCCAATAAGCCGCAATACGATTTCCGGTTACTCGGAATTGTGGGAAAACACATCTAAATAAAAGTTCGAGAAGAGTTCAGTCACCCGGTTATGTGATCAGGAGTGTGTCAACTTGAGAACCACTAGCAAAACTGCATTTGTTTAGGTTTAATTTACTTAAATACAAGCTACATACCTACCTTCGATCCACCACAATATAGCCTGAATATCTTAATCAAAATAATCAGTGGAAAAAGGCTTTAATATTTCCATGTCATAAGTCAAGTTCAAGTTCAAGTAGGTTTTTATTGTCATTTCTCCATATACCTCGTATACATTGAAATGAAATGTCGTT
>JAOUQW010000016.1:17036925-17048343 GCA_028565825.1 Olivaichthys viedmensis
CAAATTGAATCCTTGGCTTGCAAAATAGGTGTGCTTCATATTTACAATAGGTACACAATAATATATAACAAAAACTAAAGCAAATAAAAAAGACCAAACGTTTTTTTTTAAATATTTTAACGTTCTTACAGTTTTCACAACACTTTTATAAAACAACAATAACAGACAGCCATAAGTACTATTATCATCATGGTCATTATTATTTTTTGTATTAACTATATTACAGACCTCCAGTGTCTAAAAAGAAAATATTGTATAAAGTTTTGCGTAAATGTAACCTACAACCAGGTAGCATTCGGACTGCATAAATCTTTCCCATTATGTATTTTCTTCCTCCTATGAATGACTAGATTGGTAATGTGAAGAGTACATGAGTATAATTCTGTAGCATGCTACTTGACCACCAACAGCAAGATGTGAGCTAATAAAGTGCACAAAACTGAACTTTGTGCCAAAAGTAGAAAAGGGTAGCACTAAATGTATCACTGCAAATCACTTTAAAGGTTTTGAACAAATATCTCATGCTCTGGTTTTCTATTCTGCCCTGGAAAATGGTGCGAGAATTTTTTTTTAGCTCACACCACATCTTACAAGAAGCATTATGTGACAATGGGGAATGTTAGACCTGCACAATGTAATCACTAAAATGGAATATATATATATTCTATATTTGTATTGGTTATAATGTTTATATCAATGAAATAAGATGCAGAATGGTGCCATTTACTAAAGAGGTCTTGGTCTCAGCACAGGTAGCCTTACTCTTTTTGATTTTACATCAGACCACAGTGTCATCACGACAATTATTAACTGTTATTAATTTGGAACCATGTTCGAACCATTAAAGCTCACTGTTGTACTACCAGCATAAGTGGGAAGCATCTGTGTTGTTCTTGCCTTCACAGTTGAAGTTACTTTTGGTCTAGAGGGATTTGGTCTAGATGGTCCTCAGCTTTGTCTTGTGTGCTGTGCTATTGGCTGCAATTCTTATTTATTAAGAATTCTAATGGGAGGTCTAGGCAAGCTATTACTTATAAATGCAGGTTTTAGCACAATTCAAAAGGAAGAGCCATATCCTTTATTAATTGGGTTATATCAATATTACCATTCCAATTTAAGGAAAATGAGAGAAGCTAATGGTGTGAGATCTAGGAAAGACAGATGGAGCTGGAATGGGCTTGTCTAGCAAATAAAAAATGTAGGAAGACTTTTTGATAGCCTGAAGCAAGCTCTTTTATATCACCCAATGTCACTGGATTGTGACGTCTTGTATCCATGTGCTTGTGTGTGTGTGTGTTAGAGAAGTTCTGAATGAATGAAATTCACATGCTCAAGCTCATTTTAAATGCCTATATATGACTATATATATAGTGGGAATTCCTGTAGTGCTTGCCTAACTAACATGCTGTAGCTTGACAAATTAATCCCATGTCAGTCATCTTCTTATTCCTCACTCCCTCCTAGTTTTTATGTGTATTCTATGTATATTCTTTTTTTTTTTGTCTCCTGATCTCAGCGTGCACATGACTAGCTGAGATCAAAGCCAGGCTTCAAAGCCCTAGCAGGAAACTGAGAGTAATAGGTCCTCTCGCTCTCTTTCTCTCCTTCCTTCCTTCTTTCTCCCTCTCTCATTTCTATGCTTCCCAAACACTCAATACAAGATGGCTAAGCAATAAAGTATTGTAGAGAGTTCATCACCTTTCTTTCCCCTTCATTTCACATCTTTTTATCAATCTCACTATTTTCTTTATCTGTCTTGGACGGAATGAGTTTGCCGAAGTTGGGAGCAAAGAACAATACAGAAAAAAGAAATAAACAGACACATGGAAAAAGGGCTTTAAATCTGGTAATTAGGTTTTTCAAAAGTCAATTAAAAAAACAGTGCACAACTTCAATTTTGAAGCAGAATCAGGTATTAGACCTAAATCAAAATAAATAACTTCATTCTGTACACTGCTAAAAGACTCATGGAAGAAAACGGTCAGTATCCAGGCCATATTAGGTTGCAGTATGCAACCCCCATCACAGTGCCCCCACACTGCCTGTAACCTTTTATGACTTTGTCTATTGCAGTTCGGATCTTAAAAAAGAGCTCTACCTGGAATCATGCATTATAAATGAAAGCTATGTCACCTTTTGTTCATGCTTGTTGTTGACATTTTTCATGATGCAAAGGGGGAGAAACGAAAATACACACACACACAAGCTATCACAACTCCAGTCATCTAATGTACTTTACAAATCACCTCAGGAGCTCACTATCTTTTCGTACCAGTTCTTGGCCGCAGTAGAGAAAGCAATGGTAATAAACCATAAAGACAAAGTAGCAGTTATGTCTGCTGATGATTTTCTCTTTACCCAGTGATTCTCTCTCAGTGCCACTCTGCATTCTCACTGTTCAAGTTTGGAAGAGTTTGTTTCCTTAATAAAGCATAAACCGTTTCTGACCTGTCCATGAATAGTTGAGACTGATCTTTTGGCACTTAATCATGATACAATACCACTGTTAGGATCTATGTAGATGTAAGGGTAGCGGGATGGGACAATCTATCCTCAGTTTGCCTTAGAGCCTTCCACATTCACCGCTGAAGTAAAACCCTTGGCACTTGAAAATATGAGCAGATGGGAACAAATACATTATTTTTCCTTTATGAGGTACTCTATAATGCATGCAAAATACACACAAATTGGACCATAGGTAATAAGTAATACTGCCTGGTACTGAGGTGAGCTGACCTCAAGTCAATGTTCTCCTTCTAAAGGAATGTTCCTCCACCTACCAGCTAAAGTAAAGGGCTCTCATTGCTGCTGTCTCATCCCTGAAAATCATGTAAGTAAAAACTGTTGAAATCAGTGGTACAGCATATTTTGGCAATGTAATCAAGGATGAAGAAGGGGATGCAGCGCATCAGATGCCCTTTTGGCTATATTGTCATAGAGATCAGCTCAACTAACCTCTTTATCGAGAACAAACACACAAAAAGACACAAAAGAAGAACATTTGTACATTCACAAATGCTTACGTGTAGAAAACAGGACAAAAAGACAGAGACTGCAGTTGGTCAGTTTCATAGCGTTTTCCACTGGTGAAGTGCAATCCTGAAAAACCATGGAGCTTCATGGGTGAAAAGACATGCTGGTCAAATTTTGACCCCTGGACATAAACAGTTTGATTTGCTTTCTGAAAATATGACTGCTTTTTCATGATTTCAAAAGATCCTGCAAAATCCTAGAGTTCCGTGAAGTCCATTTCCTTTGTATGATGAGCAAACATGCACACGGGAGGGTTTCAGCCTCTGATATCGAGGAGACTAATGTAAAAATGTCATCATCACATTATTCAATGAAGAGGACTACTAATGTCACTATGTCTTTAACAATTAGGAGGCACAACTCAACAGAATAAATTAAATAAAAACAATAATCGTATAAAAATAAAATTTGGAAGTAAAACCCATCAGCTGGATTTAAATTGAGGCATTAAATATCTAATGCTCTCTTTTCTTGTTTTTCTGACACCAGAAAATACAATTACAAGGAGGTATTTAAGCTGTAGTCCATTCAGATATCCCAATCGCTTGCTCCTTCCAAACCTGGGCATATAAAACCAACTAAGACAAAACAAATACAAAAAAAAAACATGCATGATGCCTCTGAAAGCCGCTGGGCCCAGCATATAGTTTTAAGCAACTTAAAATCTTGCATTGATTCCTCTTGCAGATTGGAAGGCAAAAGTAGATGGACTTGCAGCTTGACTTGCAGAGGTAACCTCTTGACTTCAAAGAAATATCATAACAAGCCATCATTGGCAGAAATCAGCTGTGTCCCCTTTCCACTTGAGTTTCAGGATGAGGCTTTGGATAAAGGATTCATAGCACAGAGGATTTGTGTTCATTTGCTTCATCCATGTGTGTGTCTCAGCTCTCCAGGGACATGGCAGCAATGAGCTGGTCCACCTTGTAGGCCAGTCTTTGCTTCTTAGCCTGCTCGTCCTGCTCCAATGCCGCAGTGATCTAGAGACACAAATCAGACCCTCATTAATATGCAGCCCATGTCTCAGCTGATGCCAGAAACTGGTGGTCTGATTATATGATCAAACAGCACTTAATTGCTGATCTAAGATTTGATATCAAGCACCAGATAGCAGTCCAGCAAAGTGTGTGTGTGTGTGTGTGTATGTGTGTCCTGTTAATTTAAATGTTCTGCTCTCATACATGTCATGCTAAAGCATGATTGCAAGTTGTATAACATTAAGGAATCCATAAACTGCATGATGTCAAAAAAATGCCTTTAATTATGCCAGTTCTGTCAAAGTGAATGTCGGCCATAGACGGAAATGCTGACACATGTCGGACTCTGGATAAACTTCCTGAGACTTTACTGCAATAATATAACATTAAAAGAGAAATGTCAGTGTATTTTATTCAAGAGAAATCAAGAGAAATCTTTCACAATTCCATTTCTCTTTTTCATCTGTCCATATTTTTCCTTAGTGAAGTTGAGTATGTAGAGAAGAAGCATGGTCACACACACACACACACACACACACACACACACACACACTCTCTATCTCTCTGAGCCGGTGCTATCCTATCTTACTTTCAGAGTGAAATTAGGAGAAATTACATCATGGCCTGGGCCAGCCATTCATTTACACATTAAAGAATAGGAATAACAGGAAACTGGCTCATTAGAGACCCAAGATACAGGCTATTTTTAGTAGAAGGCTTTAAATGGACATCTGACTGTTGTGCATATTTATGTCGGGCTAATAGTAGGACGTGGCTACTCCAAGGTCAGTTTGTTCAATGTCTGTAACTGTCTAATTCCTCTTACAGTGTTCCACCAGGTAAGCAGGTATTAAATACAAAGCTAGCAATGAATCTTTTATGCCTATGTTCTCAGCTCCAGGCTTGTTGGGCCCTTCCATTCCACCGTTCCTTCGCTCTTCCCGCCCCAACACACTTGATTTAACTCATGAAGGACTTGATGGCTGGTTGATGAAATGTATCATATGTGTTAGGGGAGGGAACTCAGCTGTGTGGCACAGGAATCCCCCAGGGCTGGGAGTGGAGAAGCTGTTATGTATTCCACTGAAGGCACAGAAATCTTTCAGCACCACTTCCTCTGCATCGCAGCCCTCAACATTTTGAGTTACATGAAAAGCTTATTACTCTTTCATTCCCACATACACATAAGCCAAGTGCTCTTCAGCGTATATGCTGATCCGACTGTGTAGAGCTAGTTGTCCTCTGTATAACTAATAGTATTTTTTTGATAATTTGCAAAACTGTATGTCTCTTTTCATTACCTATACATACTACCTACCTTTTCATTACCTATACATAATCAATAGAAATGGACTAAACTAGCTTACACAGAATACAGCACAAATCATCAGTAGTGTTTTTTCATCCACTGACACTGGACATGCAAATGGACTCGGCTTGCAGTAATGCTTGTATTTGCACTAATCTGGTAACACTGTTAATTTTTCTTACATTAATTTTTTTATTTTTTTTGCACAAAGTTAACAGATCTGATACATTTGTACAGCCTTAGCTCAGTATAATATGTTTAGCCCTTCCTCTTGCTCCTCAGCATCTTTATGTACGAGTAAAAGATCAGACAACAAAAAGACATATAAAACCGAGCAAAGAGAGTAGACACCATGCTGTCACGGCTCCTTTCAATGCAGCGTAATGTAAAGGTCAGGCTAATGGGTCCCCAGAGCATCTCCATCGAGTAGAACATCTCCATCGAGAGACAGCATTTTGAGTAGGAAAGCCTTGTACTTATCTGACTGTGTGTAATCTTCCTCATCAGAGCCCTATTCATCCTCTCTGTTTGTTCTCTTGCTCTCTCTGTGTTGTGTGTGTGTGTTTGGTGCAGCTCACCTCTTCGCTGTACTTGCTGATGTAAGAGTAGATCTCATTCAGAGCACTCAGCATGTTAAACTCATGGGAGTGGAGACGTGCCTGCTCAGCCAAGTACGCGTTCATGTCCTGGTCGCTGATGGCTGGCAGTCTGTTTATATCGGCGTAGTACCTAAAGACATAGAATGAGGGCAATAGTGATAAGCAGATATGCTTTATATTACTTTTGTGATTATCTTCATGAAACACTTGGACTTTTGAACTGAAACTTCTTTTCTTCTTGTTCTTCATATTATTAACGAACAAGCAATCTTATCCAGAACCATCACTTATTAAAGTGATTGGCTAAATATGAAGGTATACAGATCGGTTGAAATGGATGTACCACTGCAATGAAAGTAGGCAAGAGGGATCAGTTCAGAGCATCTCACCTCTCCACCCAGTTCTTGTAGTTGGGGATGTCTTTAGCGTACAGCAGCTTGTTGGAGGGAGAGTCTTTACCCAGTCTGTGTTCTGAGGTGGAACACGAGTCCATGAACGTCTGGGCCACCACGGACAAACATGCGTCTGTGATGCTGCTTTTGTGGATGTCGAACACAAACTGAGGATTCTTGATCACGTTCACCCAGAATCGCAGTGGAAGGCTGAAGGAAAGACCCACAAAGAGATCTCAGCAAACTAATGGTCAAAAATACATACAGCTTCTGAATAACAAGCGTCTCACTTATGGCCATGTATTTGTTTGGAACTGCCTTGCTCTGCCCTCACCAGTTACTTTTCCAAGTGTGGCGAACATCCATGTCATGGATGCCATGCTTGTCGGCCTGCTCGTCCAGGAAGTCAAACATGTATTTGATGGCTAAAGGCAAGGCGCTGCCTCTGTGGACTGTGCTGAACAGGGTCTCGAACAGATCGTCCACAAACTTCTGAAGTGTACCCTAGATTATCAGAGAGAGAGAGACAGTGAGAATACTTAAAAACACATAGATCACTATATAATGTAGGTACTGCTAGTCAAAAGTTTTAAAATATTTGGTATTTATTATGTTTTATTACAGTATAAGAACTATTAGTGCCACAGACAAATCAAAAGATATAGACTGGCAATTAAATAAGGAAAAATATTAAACAAGTGTTTCATCAAAGACCTAAATCTTTGCATTTAAGGACTTGCTGGCAAGCTCTCAGAACCTAATGGGTCTCTAAATGAATGCTTTATTAAAGGCAAGTGCACTTGAATGGTACACCACTTAATTCTATAGATAAAAGGCTCATAGACATAAATTGTAGGACAAATACAGTATATGATGTGTGCTTAAAGTGCCCAATTAGAATGATCATGATCTAAGCCTTAAAAAAAAAAAAAAAAAGATCTAGATTGCTTATAGAATAAAATATCATGTCACACATGGCTGGGCAGATGCAGGTGCGGGTTCCAGGCGGGGAGGCAAGAAGCAGACAGGACCAAGGGATTAGGCAATCTCGGTGTCGAGGGGCAGGCGTTGGGTCGAGCAATGTACAGACAGGGTGTTGGACGCATAGGCAGAAACAAAAGTCGAATAACATGGTCCAGGGTCAAGCAAAGGTAGGTAGTCCGGGAAACACTTGATAAAGCCCAAGGTATCTAAACAATACTGAGCACTGAGTGGTAGCTTCAGGCGGTAGGATACCTCGTTGACCTGTCTGATCACCCTGAACAGGCATCCTGGAGCTTTCAGCAGCCCTGGCGGACACGAAAATCCCAGGTGGAGAACCACACCCTGTCCCCCGGGCTATAGGTTGGCGCGTCCGCCCGGTGATGGTCCACACAGGCTTTTGTTCTCCTCCCTGTTGTTACAATGTGCTGATGCGCCTCCTCCCACACATGCCGGAACCAAACGTCCACGGCGGGGGCTCCAGTCTCTGCCCCGTTCCAGGGGAGCAGGGGTGGTTGGTACCCCAAGACGCACTGGAACGGTGTGAGGTGTGTTGCCTCGTTCCGCAGGGAGTTCTGGGCATACTCGGCCCAGGGGAGGAACTGGGCCCAGTCCTCCTGATGGCTGGCACAGAAGGACCTCAGGTACCTCCTGGTTGGCTTTTTCCACCTGCCCGTTGGCTTGGGGATGGTACCCTGATGTGAGGCTGACGGTGACCCCCAGCTTCTCCATTAACCCCCTCCATACCCGGGAGATGAACTGGGGCCCCCTGCCTGACACAATATCCTCCAGGATTCCGTAGTACCGGAACACGTGCTCGAAGAGGCTCTCGGCTGTACGGAACAGCTCGGGTAGAGCCAGAAGTCTCAGGCAGAGAGACTTCGAGAACCGGTCGACCACGACCAAGATGGTGGTGTGGTCCCCGGACAGTGGAAGGTCAGTGAGAAAATCCACCGCCACATGGGACCAGGGACGTTGGGGCTCTGGCAGGGGCATGATTTTGCCTGCGGGCATAGTACGGGGTACTTTGGAACAGGCACAGACTGCACAGGAGCGGATACACCGCTGAATGTTGGTGAGCATAGCTGTCACGTGCGCGGGACATAGCTTGGCAGTTGCCATGGTGACGGCCACCACGCGCTTATGTTTATGTTTAGTTGTCCCTGTCACGTGAGTCATGTTAAATGTTCCCAGGTGTTCCTCGTCCATCTCCCCTTAATTACTAAGTGTTTAAATACCCGCTTGTTTCCGTCCTGTGTTGTCTTTCGATGTTTGTGCGTTCGTCATGCCTGTCGCAGCACCAAGGTGAACGTGAACCAGGTGAAGAACAGTGCCCACCTAGCCTGACGGGAGTTGAGCCACTTGGTGCTCTTGAGATATTCCAGGTTCCGATGGTCTGTGTACACGATGAAGGGGTGTTCGGCCCCTTCCAGACAATGCCGCCATTCCTCCAGCGCCAGCTTGACGGCGAGCAGCTCCCTGTTCCCTATGTCGTAGTTCCTCTCTGCGGTGGAGAGTTTGCGGGAGAAGAATGCAATGGGGAACAATTTAGATGGTTCTCCTTGGCACTGAGACAGCACTGCCCCTACCCCTGTGTCTGAATCATCCACCTCGATTATGAATGGTTGTGCCGGGTCCGGCTGCTTTAGAATGGGGGCTGTGGTGAAGGCCGCTTTTAGCGCGCAGAAGGCTCATGTGAAGAACCTCCAGATGAACCTCTGGTAGAAGTTGGCAAACCCGATGAAATGCTGAACATCCTTCACCGTGCAGGGGTGTGGTCAGGAGGTGACAGCATTCACCTTGTCCTTGTCCATCATGACTCTGCTCCAATAATGTACCCCAGAATGGCGATCTCGGGGACATGGAACACACATTTCTCCAACTTTACATACAGTCCGCTCTTCAGGAGTCTTCGGAGCACCTGCCTGACGTGCCCTACGTGCTCCTGTAATGTCTTTGAATAGATCAATATGTCATCTATGTTGGCGATTACTGTTTTCCCCAGAAATTCGCTGAGCACGTCATTGACCAGGGCCTGGAATACAGATGGCGCGTTCAAAAGTCCATATCCCATGACCAAATATTCAAAGTGCCCTGTGGTGGTGCTGAAGGCGGTTTTCCACTCGTCCCCTTCCCTGATGCGTACCAGGTTGTAGGCGCTGCGGAGGTCAAGTTTTGTGTAGACTCGAGCTCAGCGGAGCTGTTCGAGTGCGGAGGGGACGAGGGGCAGCGGGTACCGGTATTTCACGGTGATCTGGTTCAGCCCCCCATAGCCGATGCAGGGCAGTAGCCCTCCTCCCTTCTTCTCAATGCAGAAAAAATTGGCTGAGGTAGGTGATTTGGAAGGGTGGATTCCTCCATGGCCGCAGTTTCGGGAGCTGACAGGGGATAAATCCATGAGCGTGGCAGGACTGTGCCAGAGAGCAACTCGATGACACAGTCATAGGGTTTGTGTGGGGGCAGAGCGCAGGCCTTTGCCTTGCTGAAGACGTCTGCTTGTTCCTGGTAGTAGGCGGGGATTTCTGGGGTGTTGCACTGCTCTGGACTCTCCATGGAGGTGGAGGCTGAGGTGATGGAGGGGCATGATAGGCAGTGTTCGTGACAGTGTTGGGACCAGGTGGTGATCTCCTTGTTTTCCCAAGAGACTTGTGAGGTTGTGCTGCTGCATCCAAGGGGGCCTCAGTACAATGGGGTACCAGGGAGAGGAGGTGAGAAGGAGCGCATGGATTCACTATGGAGGGCACTAGTCTCCAGGGTGAGTGGTGCGGTGTGGTGTGTTATAATGCCCTTCCCCATGGGCTGTCTAGCGAGTGCATGGATTCACAGGGGAGGAGCCAGGCGGAGGGACTTAATCCCTACTGTTGCGGCCCACTCCTGGTCCACGAAGTTTCCGGCGGCTCTGGTGTCGAGCAGCGCTGAAAGGACCAAACATTTCTGTGAGATGTGCAGAACAACTGGCTGTACAAAAGGCTTCTGTGTATAACGATGGGAGTCACTTACTGGGGCTGGTGAGGCTGGAAACGTACGGGGGTGGGGTACAGGCGGCGTACGTGTTTTCCGAGGCTGAGACGGGTACTGGGCGATGCCGTGCTTGGCTTCCCCGCAGTAAAAGCACAGGCTGAAGGCATGGCGGTGCGACTGGTCCCCTCCGCACAGGTTGGCGCTTCCGACCTGCATGGACTCTAGTTCGGCTCGGGCTGGTTGAGCAAGGGGCTCATGGGGCAGGCGTGGCTCCCTCCGCTCGCGGAGAAGCTTGTCCAGTTTGATATCCATGGCAATAAGTGCATCCAGGGATGAATGGCTGTCCCTGCACGCTAGCTCCGTCACCACATCGTGGCGGAGCCCATGGCGGAAGGCGGTCATTTGGGCGTCCTCATTCCATCGGCTGCCGGCGGTCACCGTGCGGAATTCCAAGCCGTACTCTGCTGTAGTACGAGATCCTTGCTTGATAGCAAACAGCTTCTTGCCGGTCATCTGGGGAGTGGTCAAAGACCATACGAAACCGGTCGATGAGCACCTGATATGACGAAATGCACTGCCTGCCGCTGTGCCATATAGCCATAGCCCACGCTAGGGCTTTGCCTTTGTGAGGAAGGAGAGAAAGCCCCTCACTTTCTCCATCATATCTTTCCGGCCATGAGTGAGCAAGATGGCCGGCTGCGAGGTACCGCGACGGGGGCAGGTGGTGGCGGAGTAGCGAGCTGCGCTAGAGTGGCGTTGCTGCAACTGCTGTTGGTCCCACTGGATCTGAGCGATCACTTGGGCCAGGGCAGCTATGCCCGCTACATCCATAGTTAGGCTCAGTATTCTGTCACACTGCTGGCTGGGCAGATGCAGGTGCGGGCTCCTGGCGGGGAGGCAAGAAGCAGACAGGACCAAGGAATTTGGCAATCTCAGTGTCGAGGGGCAGGTGTTGGGTCGGGCGATGAACAGACAGGGCACAGGCAGATACGAAAGTCGAGTAACACGGTCCGGGGTCGAGCACAGGTAGGCAGTCCGGGAAACGCTTGATAAAGTCAGAGGCATCAAAACAATACTGAGCACTGAGTTGTGTTGTTTGAGGCTTTATATAGGGGTAGTGTGATTGCATGCCAGTGGTGTGTAATGAGTTGGGATTGGGAACAGGT
>JAOUQW010000016.1:17071088-17083149 GCA_028565825.1 Olivaichthys viedmensis
TTCCATATTGATGCTGTCATAATCTCAGAATGGAGATACATGATACATGCCATTTACTTAAATAAATTTCAGAAGTCCTAATAGAAGCTGACCATACTTTAGGCTAGAAGCCATTGACAAGTTTTTATCCTCATTATTTGTTAAACTATGATTAAATGCATGTGTGTCAATTCTAGAAAATAAATTACTCACTCTGTTGACATTGTGCACAATTCCTTAAGATGTCTCATTTGCAAGCAACTGCCTCAAGGGTGCCTCTGACATACATATTGTCTCCCATGTAAAAATAAATGTCTTTTTTCAGATTTCAAGGAAATGTAGTTTAGTTGGTTATGCTTTTGTAGCATAATAAACAATTTTTTTCTCCTTTTTTAAATATTAAATACAATGAAGAGAGAGAATGGGGAGAGATAAAAGGTCTTTTGACATCTGAGATCCAAAGACAAAGTATGCTGGGCTACAGTTGGATGTGAGGTCTGCTGTGCACTGTAGTGTTTTATCCAGTGCAGCCCATTCCAAGACCTATAATGCCTAATTCTGGTAAATCAACACATAATACCTACCATTTTGTGTTAAGGCCAAAAAGGCATTCCACAAAAGTGCAAATGCTTTATAGAGAAATGTGCATGAGTGTCACCTGCTGATTTACATGCTGATTCACATGATTTACATACATAAATCATACATAAATCATATTAGGTAAGCCAGTACAGTAAAGCCAATGAGAGACAGAAACAGAAAGAGAGACAGAAAAAGAGAGGATCATGTTAGGAAGAGATGAAAATTGCAAGCAGTAAGCAGAGAATGATAGAGAGAGCAAGGGCAAAGAGAAGAGGGAGATTTCCAGCAGCTCTGTTTCAGCCTGCTCTTTCCTTCCACCAACCTCTTATGACATGGTAAAGGGCGGGGAGCATGAGAGAATACAAAAGAAGCATGTCGAATTGATAATCCCTGAAATTCCGGAAGAAAAAAAATGAAGAGCATTGTCTTAAGCTATGGGCTTCTCAAGCTGGTTGTTGTGCCCCCCCCCACTGGAAGATTACTGCATTATGCTCCTAATGACGGCCGATAATGAGGGAGACACCACGTCTGTCACGTTAAATAACAGCATAATCCGTGTTTTCGCCTCCACTGCTTAAAATGTATGCATGTGCATGTATTTCCTATGACTAACCTCGCATCACATAATATGCTAATAAATTGAACTATCATGAGGGGAGGGGAGCAAGGCAGAGGAAATTAAATAAGGAAGAGAGAAAGAGAGAGAGAGAGAGAGAGAGAGAGAGAGAGAGAGAGAAATAGGGGACATGTTTTCCTCAGCCAAGACCGTTTTCCTCAGCCAAGACCCCTAGCTTGGAGCCCTTGTTGGAGTCTTGCTCCACAAAGACAACTTCATTTAAGCTCAATCAAGTGTTAAAGAGTCTAAGCCTTTGGAGCTTCATTTAATTAATCAATATGACTTTAAAATCAGAGTTAATGATGTCTGGGTAGAAACTAGGCCTGACTTTGATTGACACATAATTCTGGGTCCTCCGAAAATCAAGCCAAATGTAGAAACATTGAATGATAGAAGCCAGGAAGGAGGGAGAGAAGAGAAATGATTGTGGAAAATGAGAGAGAGAGAGAGAGAGAGAGAGAGAGAGAAGGGGCCGAAGCTGCTCCTGCATGTTTTATGAGGTGGTAGAACACAGACGATAAACGACACCGACAACCACACCACATTCCAAGAGAGACGGAACGAGAGAGAAAAAGCTGAAAGAAAGACTAGGCAAAAATAGTGAGCAATGAGAGAGAGCCGCATAAAAAGGACACCGTAACATTCCCCTGCTCCTCATTAATAATTTCCATAAAGGTTCAAGCCATAAGCTTGAGCGAGATAACAGACGAACATTCGCTTTGGCCAATTACTTCCATTCTAGTATGTGTATATATATATTACATTATATATACTGTATATACAGACCAGTGACAAAGGAAAAGGAAAAACCTAAAACAAAACAAAAAAACTTCAATTAAATTAAATTAAATTTTATTTGTATAGCGTTTTTAACAAAGGTCATTGTCACAAAGCAGCTTTACAGAAATCCGGATGTAGATCTAGATCCTTGTGCATTGTGATTACCACCTGTGCATTCACAGGGCATGAGGGGTCACTGAATGGTTTGATCTCAACCGAATTGAACACCTATGGGAGATCATCAGCAAAACACCAATTGAGGGAATATCTTTTGGAAGAATGGTGTTCCATCACTCCAGTACAGTTCAGAGACTTGTAGAATCTATGCCAAGGTGCATTGAAGCTGTTCTGGCAGCTCGTGGTGGCCCAACACGAAGACACTGTATGTTGGTTTTTGCTTTAATTTGTCTGTATATATATATATATATATATATACACATACACACACTGTATTAAAAATACCGTATGTGTGTGAAGCATTGTGTGTAAAAGTGAAAAGTGTTGCATTGACAGTCCTCAACTAGTCGATTCCTGTGCAGCGTGTCTGAGTGATAGGGTGCCTCTGCACAGCAGTTTTAATAGTAAACTTTGACAGTTCATTGACAGTTTCTTCTGGAGAGTGTGCATTTGAGTGCATGCACATGTATGTGTAGGATCATACCTGCGCAGCAGCAGCTTGGGGTGGTTCTTACTCTCCAGGTTCTTATCGATGAGGTCAGAGAGCAGGTGTTTGAGAACGTCAGTGGCGTACTCCAGCCTTCCCTGTAGTGCCGTCATAATGAGCGAGGCCACGTTGCCACGGTCCCGCATCGAGAAAGAGCGCTGCAGCTCAAGCGTACGAATAAACGTCAACAAAAACACCTTGTTGTTGATCAGCTGTCCAAACAGCTTCAGAGCCTTTTCCACATTCTGCTGTCCATTACCAGAGACCTGCAGAGAGATGCACACAGGTAGTTTAAAATGGTCTTTTAGTGGTCCTCTATTCCTTAAAGGAGTACTTAATTGTCCTTTCAACCAAATCTCAATCCACCATATCTGTAGCATATGTGCAATTACCACTAAAATACTGAGAAAAGAATTGAAAACCTGTTTACTGAAAACTCAATTATAATGGAAGTCTAAGAGCAGTTGTTTAATTCTGTCAATAAATATTTAAAATATGCGACTATATAATGCAAATTCAAATGTACAACCGTTACACTCTAGCAATGCAAGTCTTTGGATGAGACAGACATGAAATAATGTTTTACCACAGCTGTTCTTATGTATTTATATCCAACTTTCGAACACTGGAGCAATACAGTCAAAAAGCAATTTCGGGTAGTTTATGGTATCCATGCGTGATCTGAGATACACAACTGCGGTGGTATTGCATTAACACAAATTCTTCCCTATGAAAAAAGGACTTAATTTACAAATACCTTTGAGCGAAGAATTCATGTAAGTATTCTACAATATATATATATATATATATATATATATATATATATATATGCACACACACACACACATATATGTGTGTGTTTCACATAAACGTTGACTTTTGAGTAACAGGTTTTCCGTCCTTTTCTCTGTACAGGAAAGCGTGTCAAAATTATTGTCTGTGGTAATCACACTGTCACGGTCGTAGGCGTGGGGAGGCAGGACACAAGTGCAAAAGCGTTTTAACATACATTTATTTAAACTACTAAACATGCGACACTACACACAGTATGCAACAAAGGACAAAACAGGACGGACACACGGGGATATTTATACATACTAATCAAGGAGACAATCAAGACACAAGTGGGATCAATCACGTCATGAGACAGAAACTAACAAACAAACATAAGGTGCGTGACAGAATCCCCCCCCCAAAGGTGCCCGCAGGCCACACAGGCATTCAAGGGGGGGCCCGTGGGCCCCACATCCATGTCCGGGTGGGTGCTAGGAGGCCAGCATTGCACAGGGGACTGACCACCTCCCCCAGCACAGCCAGGGAACGGAGCGCTGACCTCTGCCGCACAGGCGCGTGGAGGAGCAATTATGTCCTCCGTGGATGCAGGAGGCAGAGTGGCGTCTCTGTCCCCGAAGCCCGGGGGCGGAGCGATGACCTCATCTCCCGTGTCAGGGAACTGGAACACGCCTACTGTGGCGTCAGGGGCCTGAGGCATGCCTTCTATGGCGTCAGAGGCCTGGGGCATGCCTTTTACGGCGTCAGGGGGGAGGGGCATGGGGCACGCCTTCTACAGCCTCCCAGAACTGGGATACGCCTTCCGTGGCATCCAGGACCTGGGACACGCCCTCCAGGGTGTCCAGGAACTGGGACATGCCCTCCGCAGTGCCCAGGAACTGGGATATGCCCTCCCTGGTGTCCAGGGACAACCTCGGCGGTCGCCAGCCTCCCCCCCAAAAAATTTCCAGGAGGATCGCTTTCTCCACTCCTGGGAGGCTTGAGAACCAGGCTGGCTCGGTGCCGAGTGGCTTCTGTGACTGGCTCCAAGGCGCGGCGGGGCTTCCCCCGTCTTTCTCCGATGGCGCGATTAGAGGCGTGACCAGGGAGGCGGTAGGCAGTGGCTTCTGCTGGCTTGGAGGCACAGTGGGAGGGTGCGCTGTTGATGTGCGACTAGTGGCACCACAGCGGCGTGCAGAACGTCATCGAACCAGCGTCGATGCTCTGCTCCTTTTCCTCCTCTTTCGTGGAGCGACACTACACACAGTATGACATTTAACATACAAACATGCAACAAAGGACAAAGCAGGATGGGCACATGGGGATATTTATACACACTAATCAAGGAGACGAACGAGACACAGGTGGGATCAATCACATCACGAGACAGGAACTAACAAACATAAGGCGCGTAGCGCTCATCGCCTAGCAACCGCCACGCGTGGTCACGCGCACTACATACTCTATCGATGCAGTAGATAGAGATTAGGTTATAAAGACATTTAAGTATTCCATTACTTTTGACTTTTTGTTATGATAAATTCTTTACATTTAAAATAAAATTGGTTCTGTTTCACTCTACAAATATTCTGGAGCACACATTCAATGTCAATTAAGAATGAATAGTCACTCAGTTTGAACTCCTGTTCTCAATAAAGAAGTAGAATGGGATAGCTGGATAGAGACATTGGGAAACCATCTACAGACTTCTACACAACTGAGCATTTGCTACTCCATTACTCCTGATAAGATGACTGCTGGTGGGTGAAATTCCGCAGTGCTCGGTGTGTGCACAGCTCTGTGTGTATGTGTGTGTGTGTGTGTGTGTGCCTTTGTAGGGTAGCAAATGCCATGCTGGCCCCTGTCTGACAAAAGACATTGAGATGCATAAGGTAGGCATAATGTGTGTGTGTGTGTGTGTGTGTGTGTGCAGTGAATGTCCTTGTGTTGTCACTTTATCTTTTCTTGAGTTTCTACTTCCTTCTACCTGTCTGATAGTCATGATCTCCACACTGAAAGTGTGTGTCTTTGTTCAAACACAAAGTAGAAAGGGCTTACTCATGAATGTGCAACCGTGTTGGGCAATTCATACATTACACACCTCCAGTTCTCGGAGAACTGGGTGGTCCTCAATGCCAGGGAAGAGCACTCTCATAGCATAGGTGCGGTAGTCCAGGTGAGGGATTCCAGCCCTGTCCAGATCACTGGTTAGCTCGTTAATGTCTGTTTGCAACTCTGCAAAAGCTGGTGAAGGAAAGAGAGAGTGTGTTTTAAATGTATTTGTAATTTGACTTGGATGCATCCAGTGACAATAGATGGTGTTAAACTCAGGGTTTGATCAGGATGTTGTATATCTACTCATGTAATTCCACATCTGTTGAGTTCTTCAATTCACCATTTGGTGGAAGAGCACTTACCAGCCCCCCATTAGGCATTGATCAGCTAGCCTGTCAATTTTAGACGTCAATGCCTTTGATCATTACTGGATAAAGACTCATGCCATTTGAGAAATCGCTAGAGATGGGCATGATGTGCTGTTTGTGGTCCTGTCTGCCAATAGTATCTGTAAATAAACGATATTTTCCATCAAGCTACAAGTTGTCAGTATTTTACTGCAAAGTTCCTGAGGAAATTTCTGAAGCCAGAACCTGGGAAGGATTTTTTTTTTTTGCATATCACTGCTTCTAGCTTTGACAATACACTGTCTCTTTTTGGCTTTTTCCCAATTTAGTCATTGGCAATTCTGCTAGCTAGTTCTCGCCTGTCGCATGACAGCTACCAATCTGCAGTAGTAAGGCCTAACACATGCTTCTTTTAGACATGTGAATCCAGCCACAGCATCTTTTCTAAATGCTGCTCATGTAATGTCATAGGCAGCTATATACTGTACATAAGCTTACAGACAATTTCGGGAGCTGTCTCAGTGTGTAACATCCACATGATCAGTGATTTTTAATGATGGCGATTTTTACAATTCAGCCCTTTTTTAGGGTTTATGTATTTGTGTCCAACAACCATGCATGCACACATATACACACACGCACAGATGCGCACACCCACATACAGATAATGAATTGACTGTATACTGCAGTGTGTGCCCCTGCTGCTGGAGACCAGAGGTGTGACTGCTTTAATTGGGTCCATTCTGACTGAGCAGCACTTTACCCTCAGGGAGTCTCTCTCCTATCTCCAATCTCTCATTCTCTCTCTCACTTATGCTCTGTCTCCTTTCCTCTCACTTCTCAAGACACAAACAAAAACTTTCACTCACACACACAAAACTCTATCCAACATGGATCCAGGAATACCCACACGCCCTCTTATAACTCATATTTTGTCCACTCAACACACTTCATCAGCCTGGAAGTGTGTGTGTGCATGGGTGTGTGTGCACTACACTAACCTTAATTATGAAGTCCACCTTAATACAAGCAAAGCAAGAGTGTGATTCTGGAGAACATCATGGGTGAGTGTTTGAAAGAGAGGGCACCAGAGAAAAGGAAGCTGATTGAGCTTGTGTCTTGAATGGAATGAAGATTTTGTGCATGTTCAATGTCATATTGCACTGGTGGGAGTGTGTGTATCAGTCTCCTCACCCTCTTTGCATTCCAGTGCCACCCTGGACTCCAGGTTGTCCATTTGCATCTGCAGCCGCTTGAGCGTGAGATCGTTCTCACGGGACTTGCGCTTGTAGGCGATGAGGACGAGGATGACGATGATCAGAAGAAGGCCTCCTCCAGCAGCAATGCTAACGATGGCGGGTAGAGTCAAGAGACTGTCTGATAGGATGTTCACCGAACCAGGAGAGACATGAAGACCACCCACCTGCACCTGAGAAAGGAAACACACACACACACACACATACAAATACATACTGATTTCCAGCTGTCCAGATGATTTTTCCCATGACATCAGACATTAGTGACTCATTTAGTTTGATGATGTCATAAGTGTGACTCCCACACAGAGTACACAGTACCCAGATATACACAGAGTAACCAGTTTATCAGGTACATAATATAGGTGCACTTTACTGACTGTATCCCATCTGTTCCTATGCACAATTTGGCAACCACTCTCTACCCCATCCATTAATGGAAAGGGACCACCACACTGACATGGTATCTTGGTGTGTGTGGCAGTGTAACAGACGTAGCAGCATTGTTTTTAAACACTGAGCAAACATACTGGCTACTTTATTAGACACACCTACCTTGTTGGTACAACATGTATGTGTACAATTACAGACTACAGCTCATCCTTTCTATGCACAATTTGTTTTCTAGCCATTTATCTGTGACAGTTTCCGACCACAGGTCTGCTGTTGGTTGGTGGACTGTTTACCAACCCAGTGGTGACATTGATGACATACAGTATTTATATAATATACCAGAAACACTTCTGTACCTGATACACTCGTACCAGCGCCACACACACTAAAAATTCTACTGTCATGTCAGTGTCATTGCTGTTGTGAGATGGTCCATCCAAATAATATCTGGTCAGTGGTCAGTGGTGGTCCTATTGTGGTCCCTTTCCATTGGTGGGTGGAGTGGAGGGGGTCTTACTAAATTGTGCATTGGAAACAGATGGGCTACAGTCAGTAATTGTACCTACAAAGCACACCGACATGTAGAAATGGCCAATGAGTGTAGATACAGGGGAGGTCTGTTGCACTGAAATGAGTGATGAATGATCCTTTTTGTTGTTGTTATGAGGGACCTTTTTTCTTTGCATTTGTTAAATAATCAAATGCAAATTCAAATTCTTATTAAAAGCAGATCAAAGAACTACCCCACAAAATACATGAGGAACACACACACACAAACACACACAAACACACACACACACACACACACACACACACACACACACACACACTGACTTTGAGGCTGAGCTAATAACTAATAACTCATCAGCACTGTCATGGAGGTCTGACTCGCTTCTTCTTGCTGACTTGCTGACTCTTGGTCATCCAACATATAACCTTAAAGCTTTCCCAAATAAATAGCAGCGATGTTAACGATAACCATACAAATTACACAAAAAAGTAAAAGACACTGTGATCGTATATGCTAGTAGCCTCTCTCTCTCTCACAGCCTCTAACACACTCTGTCTTACCATGACTTTGTACTGGCCAGTGAGGTTGGGTGGCTCACACAGCAGCTGAGTGTCAGAGACTGTGACCGAGCAGGGCGTCTCTCCCAGGAGCACAGTGTAGTTCAGCTTCACTCCCCCTGAGGCTAGAGGAACCAAGTTCTTCCCCTGAGAAAACACACACACACACACACACACATTGAATTATCATAAAATATATATGACATTACTTTGCATTTCATTACACTAGTCTAGGCTATGTTTGCAATCAGAACTCATGTTCACACAAAAGCTATGCTGCATTGCACACTGTAGTTTAAAGGCACAGTTTCACATCCAGTGTGATTAATTATGGTAATACCTTCAGAATAATGGGAGAGCCTGGTTTCTGCTCCAGGAACCCATTGGTACTAAGAGGCTCGAAGTAGGGGTTTGGGTAGTACAGAAAGTTGGTGTTGTTATAAACCAGAAGGGCCTGCACATTATTAAAGATGAAGCCAAACTCGTCCGCATGCTTTACTGAGTCCAGCCCAGGCGTGTACTCTGCCGTCAGAGATGGAGCAAAACAGCTCATAGTAGTAGCATTCTGGACCTTACACACCTGAGAGAGAGAAAGATAGATAGATAGAGGGGACACAGAGAAAGAGGGTGGACATCATTATTTCCTGTTTTTATTCATCTGTATTCACTTATTTGTTTAACTTCTGTTCATTACCATTATGTTCAAAGCTTGTTGCAAGGACTAAAAAAATATATAGAATTGCCCTAAAATGCTCAAAGGATGTACAACTCAAAAACAACAGCAGAACTGCTCTGTCCTAAATAGGCACATTGCAGTAACCATGCTAACACTGAAATGGAGAAAAATGGCTCCAAAGTTTTTTAATTGTCCAGCCAAATGTGGTGTAGGTAAATTTTTTACGCATGTTCTCCAAAACAGATCACGTTTGAACCTGGACAGTTTGTCCAGATAATCAATACAATAGTCCAAATGTTCCAGTCATAACTGAATCTCGATCCCAATTGCAGTTACTTTGTTTTGCCTTTTTAATCGCAGTGAGGAAGGGGAAAATGTTCATGGTCTAATTCTTAAAGCTTCTAGTATCAAGTATGATGGAGCAAGGATTCAGACGAGTGTCAAACCAACAAAGCATCTCTTGCTGTGTTGTTTTTATCTAAGACAACACAAAAACATGACACTCTTAGCTGTACAGAACTAGAGAGAGACATACAACAGCACTTTCCTTTCCATCACGATACACTTACATGGTACAGGCTTACACATTTCACATGTAAAGCTTTAGCTGTAGATGGACAAGCAGCAAAATAAAAGATCCACGTATCTTCTAATGTACTTACCATGTTTTACAGTTTTACAGTCTTACCATGTTTTACAGAAAGAACACACTCTTCCACTCACTAACTGAGGTGGAAATTTTAGTATGTAGTTTTTTTAGATATAGCAAATTACTAATATTGTTCTCTTACCCCCAAAACACATATGCATGGTCATGCACACAGACACAACTACACACAAATACACACTCACATTAATGCACAGGCGCTTTGTTTCCCCTCCACGCTCCAGAGAGCCCCAATAACCCTCCAACAACAAAATTGATTGCCGTAAATCCCTATGTGCTGGGACGGTTTCATCTCATCTCTCTCGCTTCTCTCACTCTCCAGGGAGAAACTTAATTAGAGCTAAATATCTTCAAAGCACAGCAAACACCACACCCCATACCTGTAGTCCTGGCCTGCATGGCGAGGAGGGTGATCGATGCAAACTCATTTTGGCCACACAAACCTGATATTGCAGATGTGAAACATAGGCCTCCGGAGTCAGACATCCGAGTGCCAGAGAGTGTCTGGCTGCATCTCATTTCAATGCTTTTGCCCTTTGTTCCTACACTCTTTCCTTTAGGAGGATGCATACACAACAATTGCCCTTTACTATTCTCTGGGTTTGGGTTTGTCTTTAATGAATTTTAGCATGACTTGCTTGCCAATGTTCTGATAACTAATAAAAAGAATTATAGATCAAAAGCTAAAATAAGGCTTTGGTAAAGGCCCAAATAATAATGACATGGATCTCGGATATCTGCCAAGGGACAGTCGAAAAAATACTGGGATAAATATAACCATAGTTTTTGAAAAGGGGATGGCAGCTTTGCTTTTCTGGATGCACACGTTGTGCTAAGATGTATTGGCCTCATACACAGAACAGCCTGTTAAGCATTCTCCGGTTCCAGAAGAGAGTGAGCCGGAATGCATGTTGACAGAAACACCGACCCAGCATTATAGTTGTGTGGGTGGATACAGATCCACTTGTACTGTCTCTAATGTGGAGAATGTAAACATTTTACATTATGCTTAAACTGGTACAATCACAGTATCTTCATCATGACATCATGTTCAAAAATGAACGACACAGTGCTATCATTGAAATCCTAAATCCTCTATATATCTTGAGCCACCAGAAGTCTCTGGTCTCCTGGGAGGAAGACACTTTAGATAAAATGTTACCTGACTATATGTTCATACCAGAGTGTAAGTTAATATTTAGAAGAGACTGTTAATTTAAAAGCATAAAAAGTTATGCATACATGCAATAGATAACAATAATTATATCTGAAACTCATCTGCTATCAGTGATCTGCTATACAATTCGAATCTAGTTGTTCCCTGAATGTTGTTCTTTTTCTCTCAGTGGAAGTGTCATGTGACAGGGAGCAGGGACAGATGCTACCACAGCAACACGCTTCATGCTGCCTGAAACCACACTCGCATTAGCATTTTAGCTCTTGATCACAATACCATCTGGTCCAAATTGTCTAGAAGATGCCACATTTCTGCTCATTGAAAACATTTTTCTCTCTGCCCGCTACAAATAACCACCTTTCCGTACACTCTTTCAGACTTATATAATACAAATGTCCAAAACACTTGAATTGACCCTGTAACAAACTATCATGAAATGTACGTTTAAGATGGATGGAAATAGTCTATATTGAAGAAAATGTTAGTAATTTTCGGTATACAGGTACTGTATTTCCATCTCATTCTGTATACAATACAAACATGCATGCTGTACTTGGGTATGAAGGTAAGTGGGTAGGAATGCATTTATCTGCTACTTTATCTGCTATTGATATTGGGGCCAATACTGGCCTGAAACCATGGATCGTTAATAGATTGGATTTGACATTTTCCTGATCCGGTCCACTGACATATTTATGCCATAAACATACCATTTTTACCGACATGACACAGATCATACACGTGAACACAGGACAAATGGTCCTAAAGCATGCCACCTGGTTACTGGGATAATATCAGTATTGTGTCAGTATTGGGTTTTGACCAATACTCTGTTATTGGTATCATATCAAAAATGGTAAAATGGGATGAGTGCATACCCTCAAGGAATCAGCACTGACGGTACCAGTGAAATTTTTTTTCTTCCACATTTTAGAATAATAGTTAAGATATTAAGCATTTAGAGGTAGAAGTTCTGGATGCCTTAGGCGAAGTCAGTCAGCCCTCAACTCCGGCATCAGAGCCCTCACAG
>JAOUQW010000016.1:17084078-17096752 GCA_028565825.1 Olivaichthys viedmensis
GGATTTGTTTGCTATCTCTCTCGCTGATTCTGTGTATGACCCCTGCTTTGTTTTTACGATGACGAGTATTGTCTGCCACTTTAATAAATACCTCTGCAATTGGATCCACAATCTCTGTGTGGTCTCTGCATTACACACATATCTGTTGAACTAGTGAAGGGGCACATAGGGTACAGCAGGCTTTTATCATCTGTTTAAGTTGGTGTTTTCTTAAGAGTGGTCTCTGTGGAGGTCTCTGACACTGATTGCTGGGAACATCATCTGATTGCACGTCTTCTTGAAGTGCTTCCCTTCAGAGTCATGCAGAAGTGACGTTCTGATCAGCTAAGATAGCAGCTGATAACGCTTTAGGAATTCATCTCCTCTCCATCATTTTTGTCTCTTCCTGCCATTCCATGTGCCAGGCGCCTCTTTTTTTCTTCTCTACTCAGAAAGAAAATGGATGAAAAAAAAAAATCTTTTCACTATAATCAGGACAATGATTAATGTCTCAATTGTAGGGAGGTGACAGGTATGGCGACATGCACAAAGCAATTGTCTCCAATTTCGCAGTAGCTTTTGAGAATTCTGCCAGGTAAGGAAAGGGGAAGAGGCGAGGCGAGACAAAGCAATTTGGGGAGGAGGCAGGTGACAATCTGAAGGCTCCATTGACAAGCTATCTGGTCTGATTGCCAGAATGTTCCACTGTTTGCCTCTCCCTGATGACAAAGGCAAGAGGGAGGGATGAAGAACTCTATAATTGTAACCTCCGCAGTTAATAAAAATTCACCATTTCAGGCCATGAATCAAAGCCGAGCCTGTTCTATGGTGAGTGCTCAGATGGGGGTTGGGGGTGGCGGGGTAGATTGAGCTTGAAAGGCGGTAACTCTTTCTTTTTTCTCTCTTCTTTTAGTGGTTGTAAAGAAAGAGAAAGAATGCGAGTATGAGAGAGAGGGAAAAAAACCCTGAGGAATCAGACAGTGCCCACACAACAACCATATTTCAGGAGTCGTCTAAAAACTCACAGCTCTGTGAAGCATGCCGCAGCATCAAGCTGCTGTCATTCCTCATCATGTTCTGGATTTCTCTTTTATTTGATAAGAAGGATTTCAGGGAAACTGTCTGCTCACAGGTACAGATGAGGAATTCAGGCCCGAAGCCAACCTACAGATAGACGCAGAGCACATTCTACTACAGATCATTGCTATCTTTGCTAAGAGTCCTAAAAAGTATCAATAATTTTCTCATAAGCTGAAAGTTATTCACAATGCACATCAACATACTTTAGTTCATCACCAGAAAAATGGTCACGGTTTTGTTTTCCTAAATATCTGAAAGAATAACCATTAAAAAAAATCATTTCCAGTTTTGACTTATGCTCAAAATTGCAGGTCAATCCACTTTATGCCTGATAATGAATAATAAATGCAACCAGGAACCACTCAAAACAAATGTGACAAGAAATAATCTTTTCTTCTAGCTGTTAAAATCCAGAGTCAACATTTAATGGTAGAAGTATTTTGGTGACTGGGTGTTTTTGGATTATATTTATTATTGTGTGCTTTCTAACAGTTTTAGGCATGCTGATCAACCCGAATAATAATTTTTGCATCTCCTAATGACTTATCCCACTCTATTGTTTCTATTTTGTATAAGACTGTGACAGTAACTTTAGAGGCCCTGTCCTAAGACAAACCCATGCTTTATATATAGAGAGGACTTTTCCTGTTGCAAATATAGAAAATACTTCTCATACATGCATGCATGTATTGTACACATTGTCTCACATGCATTATAATACATTATGGCATGGCTGTGTAGTTGAAACTGCATGACAATGTGATTTTCAACATTCGTTAATAGTACAGTATCTCCCTCCCACTTGCAGAGATCACCCACTATCCACTCTCACTTCTGCCCTTACTAGAAAAATCTCACTCCCTTAATTAAATGTGCATCTCCAGGACTGGAAAACAAATGTAATTTGTAATGATTCTCTGCCCCACTTTGATTACTGCAGGCTCTTGTTATGCTGATGAAGGCTAGTGAATATAGTTAATTGTCCACTGACACTGAGCAAGGCAAAACCTCTCTTCCCACTTTCCAACCTCACCCTTCTCCCAAACACACTTAGTATACCATAAAACTCCCACTGAAGAGGATGCTACATTTCATGCAGAATGTTTTACCAAGAGTACGGCAAATGGCCAAGGCAGTCTCTCTGCAACTTGTGGTGGTTAAAATTATCCAATTAAATATTTTTTGCAAACCACTTTGTGAGCACTGAATTATTCAGAGGGGCAGTTATGTCACTTCCAGAGATACATGCCTCCAAATTCAGGGCCTATGTCTATGTCTATATGTATCTAGATGTGAGTAAAAAGAAAAGACAAAATTAATCTAATGCGGTCTAGAATTGGGCTGTGTCATGCTTTTCCTCGATAATTCAACAATATTTAACTCCAACCAGCAGACAAAGCATATTGATGCTCTAGATTGTGCATCTCTGAAGTCGAACTGATGCAATTTTGGTTTTATTAGCCACTGGCTCCCAATACATAAGAATACACAAGAGAGCTATTCTACCAAAAACTTGGCACACGGGTAATTGAGGTCAGTTTGAAAAGAGAGGACAAAGGATTAAAGAAGAAGAAAAAGAAACATTTTATTGCTACGTACATTTACTGATTCACGTCCACCATACTTGACCCGTATCCTGGGTTCCTGGACCACATCCAAGTTGGTCCCGGTCACTATCAGAGGAGTATGTCCGCTAGAACCGAAACCCCCCCCCCCAAAAAAAAAACATGGTCAGCTTCACATCATGAGCAGAAAGCTAACTTCCAGTATGTTCTCTACTTTTTGTACCAACCTTTCCACTACTCAACTCTCAGAACTGCCTTCAAAATTTGCTCCTTTGTCAAATGGTGCTCTGAAGCTAATAGGCTTGTGAGAAGGTAATGATTAAAGATGCTTTTAACTGGCTTCAGTAATGTAATCAAACGTAACAAACGTGCCTTTGGAAACACCAGAGGAGCAGGAACCACAGTGATCCTAGTTAACATTAACATTCTGTTGTTGTCTAGAGCTTTATAATATACAACAAAAACAAGAGTAATTACATGGGAAGGAGAAAGGAAACCATTGGTTGATCTTAGAAAAAAGTCGCAGGATAGTTCCCAGATCCAAGCACTACATTAGTCATGCTCAGCTTGTAGCAGCGCAGCAATATGGTTTTTGGTTTTAGTGATGCTCTGGTGACATTAGCACAGCGCAAACACTACAGCTGCTCTCTGGCCTGGTCTGGACTATTCTGCCTGCCGCTATGGCACACAGGGAGGAGCCAGGGCACTTCCTGACTACTGACTTGAAGGGGTTTTTACTCTCCTTATAGGCTACTGATTAGACTGTAGAGAGAATCGCTTATCTAGCTGCTTAATAAAAAGAGATGTCACTAAAGAACAGTAAGGCTGGATGTCAGTAAGAGGGCAGTAATCTGGCAGTGTAATATTACTGCATAAACATAATATATGCAAACTTAAAATAATATGGACCTTGGACATAAATACTAAGAAAAAAATACAATGGACTATTTTGAAATCGCAAATGATATGCAAATGATATTATTATTTTGTGGACTGGTGTGCATTGTATTAAACAATTATTGATGCATTGTGTAAAAATGTTCTATGAAAATACATATAACAGCAGAGAGAGAAAGTAAGGCTAGGAAAGAAAGAACAGTATGCATTTGAACTCAACAGTGTCATGAAGTTTTTTTCTAAAGTATAGAGGTATCCAATCTGCTACTGCATTCAATCTTGTATATATATAACATATTACATTCCCATTCCACATAGACAGAATATCATCGCTGTCCAATGAAAAACATGTATCTCCAAAATTCAAATTTTTCAGGAACACGAAAAAAACACTTTCTTATCCTTAATCATACACAATAAATCGGAAATTCACGGTGTGATTTGTCAACTTTTCACTGGTCATTTAGATGTTAACCGCTATGGGTAGATAGAGGTTTTTGCCCACATTCCATATATGATAAAAAGCAAAAAACGCAAAGTGGAGATACATGTTTTTTTTTGGATAGCGACGATATTAAAGGGATAATTAGAGCAAAAATGCTAATGTTGAAAAGAATGGAAGCAATTAGCCAGTTGAAACTAATTGACTGCATTTATGCTGTCACTTAGAAATTTCGCTTGACAATCTAACTAGCTGTTTCTTTTGTTAACAGCCTGTCCCATAAGTTCAAAAATACATTTGTCAGTCAATCAACTATTTTAGTTTGTGTCCTAGTCTAAACTCCCCGCTCACTACAGCAGTCTGGCTTGCTTTTAAGGTGAAGGAGCCGCTGGAGCAGTGTGGTAGAGCCTTTGATCACTCCCCTCCTCCTAATTTGTTTATCAGCAGGGGAATGAATGCTGGACTCCCACTGTTCTGGACTCAGTATATGACATGGTGAAGGGAGCGCTGCTGCTTTACCTAAACCCATATACGCACAGAAGATTCTTTTGTCTGTATCTATGCCATTTCAACTGCATCTCGTCTCTTTCTGTCCAAACACATCCCTGAATGGTTTGGCCTTATTTCTAGAATAGTACACTTTCCTTTTTTATTTTTATTTTGGTATGTGTCATGGCATTACCCACGTGTTTAACAACAAAATGTTTTCATTTTACTCTCATAAATTGACTGGAAAGTGAGGTTCTAACACTTTTTTTCAAAAATGAAAAACGAACACCTATTTCTTTCCCTTTCCCCCTTAGTCTCTGTGTCCTGAGGTCCCGCTGTGAGGTCTCAAACTGAAATTAATTTCCATGCCATCTGCTGCACGCTCACACCTCTGCCACATGTTCCGAGCATCTCCTTCTCTGACCTGTCAAAGCACTCATCAGTCGCGCTAATTTCAGATCTGTCAGCCTTGCAGTGATATATTCAGAAGCCGCCAGCACCAGACGGACACTCACTGGGACCTATCAAGGTGGCTGCTTTCACTGATCTTGCCTTTAAACTGAGCCAGAGAAGAGATACTAAACTATGGATGGATATTTGTGTCTCTTCCGTCAAAAACTGGATGTTATTTTAGACAGTACGATTGTCGGAATTTACTTTTCAGTGTTTAGTGCAAGTTCAGATATGCATTAAACTGTATTTCTAAGCAGACTATGAGCAGTTGAAGCTTTTAATTTTCAGAAACGTATAACTGGATAAAGGACACAGGCATGATGTGGAAGCTTGTAACTGGATTCAGGACACAGGCTGTTACCTTGCAATGCTCCATTCAGGCTCAATGCGGTGTACAGTGGGGTCATCAATGTACTCAAAGGTGAGGCTCTCTTTCACCTGGGCACGGTCCACACTTACAGTGATCTGCACTGGGCCCACCCCTGTCAGAGAGGGAGCGGAGTAGCACACGATCTCCGTCATAGTCCGCCTGTGAGAAACGGACATACTGTACATATAACTCAAGTAAGATACTGCCATGAGTTGCACAAATGTTAATAAATCATGCATTACAACTGAAATATCTTTATTAGATTAAGCCTGTTTTCTGTTTATCTACCCAAGTGCAGCTAGCATGCATTAATCATTCTCAGATACCACCTCTCAGTATTTATTCCTGCCTCGACACACTCATATACACATAAACATATACTTTCTTTCTCCTGCCAGTAACAAAGAGGAAAATGGAGGTCCATAATTAGTCAATATCTTCAATAGAATCAACATCTGCACCTTACAGCATTACCACAGCATTAATATATCTTATCTATGTTTACTGTTATTTCAGTGCTCTGTAATCTCTTGTGTAAAAAAAACAGGTGAAGTTTGATTTGAACAATTGCAAGGGTTAAAGTTCTAGGATCATGTTCTACAGCCGACAAAGTACAGATTTTTCATTAAAAAGTTCTGTACTGTATCTTTGAAGATGATTTTTATACTTTTCACTGTGACCCAGGTTTTTTAATTCCTTAAACTCTCATCTTATTATTTAGCAATTCGTTTCAAAGCATACTATCCAGTAACTACTACTAAATACTAATTATTCGTTAACTACAGTACAACTAATAGGAAAGTTATGTATTTATGAGAGTGAGAAATGTAAGTCCGATGGCTTCTGAGTGTTTAAGGGGTTAATGACAGTGACGGAGTGTATATCCTTAACAATGCACATACGATCTTAAATAAATACTTCAGCATTTTTTTTACCTAATCTCTATCTACCACATCTGTACCATATGTGTGATTACCACAGACAATAATTTTGACAAATTTTCCTGTACTAAAAAAAAAAGCAAAAAACACATTTACTGTCTCATCCTAAGACCTTTATTGATAGAGTGTAATGGTTGTAGTTTTAAATTAATGTAATATTATCCGATTTTTATTTATTTTTATTGATGGAATTCAACAGCTGTCCTTAGGCTTCCATTATAAGTGAGTTTTCCAATCTTTTCGCAGTACTGGGACACGTATCAAAATTCTTTGAATGCAGATGTGGTGGACAGAGATTAGGTTGAAAACCGCTGGAGTATTCCTTTAAACCAATTGGGCAGAAAAAGGCAAGTACTCATAGAACTCGCAGGTCTGGTTCCCGAACAGAACGATGACACTGCTTCCAGCACCCAGGTTCACCCCAATGATGGTCACCTTAGTGCCCCCTGATTCTGGACCCCGACTGGGTGACAGCCCAGTTACAGATGGTGTCTAGAGCAGAGAAAAAGAGATAAATAAATAGATAGAGAAATACTAAGCAAGTTACCAGACACATAATGCAGAGTTACCTAGACATCCTAAACAGCTTTGGATACCTGCTTTTCAAGTAGCTGTTTTAATGTCCACAGAGAAAAAGCTAAATATTATGATACATCTCCATGATGCATGTCTAATTCTATAAGTCACAGAGTGGAAAGACTGAAAAGATGAACAAGAAAGTCATTCTCCACCCAAATGGAGTGATAGAGACAAGGCTTTTAAAATCCATGAAAAATGTCTCCCAAGCACTCCAGTGCCCATTTGTCGCCTTCTCCCATCTCTCTCTCTACAGCGTTACCCTGCATTTTATTTCACAAACTGAAAATAACATGTATTTACAGTCTCCAAAGACATGTAGAAATATACACACAGCTCTGAGTCTTAAAATGGATGGTGACTGATAGAGGCTAAAAATACATTAACAGCGTTTTCTGCCTCATCTCCTGTTATAAAAACAGGTATCCACTCAGGAATTCCATTCTGTTGCCAAGCAGCATTTGGAGGAGCTTTGCTAGAAACATGTTCTTTTTATGTGTGACTGACATGAAAGGTGCTGCAGATTTTAAAAGCCCATGGTGAAATTTGCGCATGCTCAGACACACACCAAGAGTCGGGGGTGGTTTTCATAATGAAAAAGGCTCAGCTAATAACCAGCAGCTGTTAATTGCTGCGGGATGGGTAATTGTGTATGTGTGCATGAATGGCAGCACTTAAGTGTCCCCCCAGGTGCTTTTTGGTGTAGGGGAACATGGCTGCCATCTTGCCTTTAATTCAGCTAACAGCTTTCATTGTCTCCGCATTCAGTGTGCTTTCCCCATGGTCCTGTACATTTATAATTGCTCCATACTAAAAGCAAATTTGATTATGCTGTCAGGAACTTTGCTTCACAATCAGGAAGCACAGCTCCTATTCTGAAAAACAATGAAAAATGAGGCCTGTAATTTCTAATCATGTGCTATTAAAAAAAACCCATTATATCTGAAGGGTCCACAATCAAAAACTCAATTTAGTTCAGTGTTTTGCATTGTGATTGCATTAGACACATTAGCTCACTAGTAAGTGTGCAAATATTGCCATTAGCCACTAAGCAAATCTCCTTAATAAAACAAATGTTTTAAAGTGGGAGTGAATAACATCACAAATAAAAAGGAAACATTAGCCATAAAAGCCTAATTTATTTACCTAGTTGCAATACACACATTTGGTTTCAAAGGTGTCTTTAAGCAATTAACATGACACATTGTAAAATCTGGAAGATTGGTCTCTTGATGGGGTAAATAATGAAATTAAATAGTTTAATTGAACCTTAAGTGTGTAAATAAAAGTGAAGTAATGCTTAGTTTGTCATGCTGCTAGATAAAGCTTAATGCTTCACCTACCTCAGCAAAAGTTCAAATATGGCTATATGCATAACACCTCACTGAATAATTATTCATGAGCTCCCATAAGTGGAACCATTAATGTGATACCAAAACAAAGGCACGTAAGACCACTTCCTTACTGCATAATTTAGAGGCATGCAGGGATTTAAAATCTTACCACAAAGGAGTAGAGCTGGGAAGAGCGAGCCTGCAGCTCAGGCTTACATTCTCCCACGCATAGCTGCACAGGGCCAGCCTTGGTGTATTCTGGAGCTGCATCCATCTTGCACACTATCCTGAAAATGAACATACAATTCACAGTATTAAGTGCATTGCATTTATGATTCCTTTCTGTAGGATACATCTAAAAGCCAGTTCTAGAGTCCTTATCTATCACTGTGACAATTACAAGTCTACCATTATAAGTGATCAGTATCCTTTTCCCCCTGTTTATTTCCTGTCATTATCATTGTATTTTGCTCTTTGGGCGCTCAATGGTTATGCCGCATACATTCTGTCTGAGAAATTGTCCCCTGCATGGACATCCAAAGCAGGTGACTGCCGTAGCCTTGGCGCGTTTGCACCCCACGGTGTTATAAATGCACAGAAAGCTGAAGCCCTGTGCAAATCACAGTGAGTAGCTGCAGCAAATCAATACTGCTTTATCATACTCTCTGATCTGATGTCACCCGCACAGGTAGGTGGCCAGATCAAATGACATAATAAAAATGTGCCACTTATCGATTGGCACTCGTGGAGAGTAGTAAAGATCCAATGCAATCACAATTGCCTGGTGAATGTGTGCTGGTGTTACTCTCCTGTTTTAGGATATACATACATGGATGGACAGTAAGTAAGTATATGACATACAGGCATAACATGACTGCGTACAAATACAACTTCTATTACATTCTGAAAACAGCTCCAAGCAGCAGCTTTAACTCTTTGCCAACTTAAGATAAATGACCTTAGCTGATGCTACTTGAGGTGACGTGATCACACTAGAGGCTACATAGCAGAGAATTTCTGCTTTGTAGGCTTTAGTATAATGTGTAGCCACTTCCCTCATTTCCTTCTGACACTCCTCCACAGCCCCATACAAATGAATTCACTCTAGCTCCATCCCACCTGGATTAAACTGCTGTCAGAGGCGAGGAGGATTGACAAATCTCCTCCCTTGCACGTCACGAATTTCAATTACAGCTGCCTTGGCATGCCTCTGCCCCTGTGCAGTGCTGCACTGAGGCAGGGGAAAAGAAACTGGCTGGACACACAGACATGGACTATTTATAGATCCCAAAAAAACAACATACACACACAGGAGGAGAAAATTCTGCACCTACTGCGCTGTCTCCCAGGCTTGGAGTCAAGGCTAACCTTCTACATCTCTAAAGATTTGCTCTGAAATAAGGTCATGGTATAAAAACACTGTCAATTGTAAAGTTCACAGAATCCTGTAATTCACTCAACCTTAAAAGGCCATGGCACATTGTATCAGCTACACAGTGCGTTCAGCATGAGCATCATCCTACAAATGGCCATGTGTGATCACGCTTCAGAACGTGTAAATAAAATTGCATTACCCATGACATTAAGGTGTAGACTCAAGCAGAGCATGGCGTGTATATACTCAGCTGCCACGTTGCAAGTTATTAGGTAGACATACTCAATAGCTGTAATTAATAGCCTACCTTATTAACACCAGAAGCCTTTGACTATACAGAGTCTTTCCTGAGTAAGTTATGGGCTTTTATTAAGTATGTCTCTATTTTGAATGAAAGAATAAAGACTATGTAAAAGCCCCAAAGAGATTGAGGATAGGTTTGATCCCAAGTGTTACGTGTATGAGCAATTCTAATAATAAATACAGATCTATTTATTTGATAGGGGTGAAGTTTTACTATATGTCTCCTGCAGCTAATGCTAAGTATTGCTTTAAGGACAGTTAAAAAGCATATGGAGAGCAGAACCAGAGACACAGGGTTGTCCACAAAGAAATGTTTTATTCACAAAACAACAAAGTCTATCTCTCTCCATTTCTCACCATTCTGTCTCAACCTCTCTCTTTTTCCTAATTTCTCTTGTCCTTTTCTAGGCAGGGTGAGTACATTCATCTGCACACGCTTATAAACAGGTATGTATGTAAAGTAAAATAAGTTAAACAGTCTCATCCCCATTGCAAGTTGATACATTTTCTATATGATGCAGTAGGGACTGGCTTGGGGATATATGCAGAAGCCTGTGAAAGCTGGGTTAACTAGCCATTCAGCAAAATTAAACAAGTAAACACAAACAGATGCTGAGTGATCACTGAAGGGGGTGGGAGTGGTATGTAGGGTTGGTAGTTATCTCCCTGCGGAAAGAGACTAGCAAGGTCTGCGCTAATTAGCCTTTTTTTATGTTCGAGAGGGCTGCGACTGCTGTCAGCAGGATAGCCTTCCATCATGAGTTGTTTGTACTGCCTTTGTGAAGATGTTCCTGTGTGAGGAAAACTGCCAGCAAGCTCACCAGAGCAAAGCAGAACCCCCTGAACACCCCTTATGAAGTAGATAGAACGTCTTACTGTTATGATAGCTCTAACTGGTTGCCTCTGACGCTGGCTAGTGTATAAACTATGTTGTCTTACAGTGAATTAGTAAGAGTGCTCTATTTGATACAGATCCTCTTTCTGTTCTACAGGGAGGCTAATATAGGACATTGTGTTTTTCCAGTGCATTCTATTTTGAGACAGATCAAAGATAAGCTAATCTAGATTTTTGTTCATGACAGTTTAATTTATAAGGAGAAGTATTGACATTCTGAAAATAACCTCTTCTAAACTCTGGTTCGAATGCACAGATCAGATCACAGTGTGGATTCAGGTTTGGTTTCACAGTTATTTAAGGACTTACTGTTCAGCAATGATGTAGCCGTCCTCTTTTGGGGTACACCGAACTCCTGCCACCTGCACGTTATCTTCCATTTCAGAGAAGGACAGACCCAGGTTCACCCCACGGATAGTTACCCTGGTGCCCCCTTCTGGGGGTCCAGCTACTGGGGTCACCTGTAAGGAAAGGAAAGACAGATTCACATCAGGCTAATTACTTAATACACATCTAATAAACATATACATGGAATTGTTTTTAAAGGACAGTAAGAAACAACTACAGGTTGTTGTGTTCTATAACTGCCTTTTGGTCACTCCCAAAGTCAGCTGTACCTTCAAACTTATTCTGTTCATAAAAGACCTGCTATGGCCAGCTTTACATGATATATGTAGCAATAAAAGCCCTAAAATGTTGCAAAAAGATTCTGGAGACCTGTCTGCGTCAGATCTGCATGCTGTTGCCAAGGGCGATAAATCAACCATAAGGCCATATCAGTACTTAGTGCTGCCCACCTTCTCATAAAATACAATATGGCGGCACAGCATGACCTTGGCTCTGGGTGGCAAGTAGCCTTCTGTGCTATTAAAACCCCTGAGTGCATCAGTCCCTCAGTCCTGTCCATTCTCCCAAAAGGAGAGGCATATGGAGAGAGAGAGAGAGTAAGAGATAGAGGTGTAGAGAAGGATATGTGCACAGAACAGCCCACTACATACACAATCAATAAACCATTAGTGGGCGGGCATGCAAAAGTAAAAACAATTTAACTACAGTTCTCAGGCCGTGTCTGTTCACTGATCTTAGACTAGACACGTTCTGTAATTTTGCTCTGTAGACCCCAAGAGAACTGATCCTACATGGCCCAGTGGGACTGCCTCATTGTAGTCTCAATTTGGTGGACATTAATTGCTCAGGATGTAAAGCAAGCAAGTCACTGCCCTGCTGGAGGGCAGGTATACATAAATCTTCTATTTCTGCTTGGCCATGAAGAGCCCAAGTAGGCAAATATTGTGGTTAAAAAAGGAAAGGACAAAGTAATGCTAAATATAAGTCTGACAGTCTGACATGACTGGAATTTACCTTCGGTGGTTTATGTGAGGAGATATAGGACTCAGAGACAGGACCAGTTGTTTAACATGCACCACTTTACAGATAAAAAGCCTGTTTTTGGGAAGCTGGAATAGCTGCATGTGCAGGAAGGAAGAGTGGAGTGAAGATTAGCACCAAAACTAAAGGAAGATGAGTCTGTCAAGAAGGAAATGGAGTTCTGTATCTGTTCTCATGAAAGTCTAAACAAAAATAGTCTATATATCTAAGTCTGGTAGTGTTCATCAGTCAACATGATCAAGAATTGCCTACTTTTATGGACATTGCAAATGACCAACCACAGATCGTTGTGGAGGGGAGAAGATTGTGAAAAGGGTGCTAAAGTAAAACCAGACCGGCATTCAACAACCTGGAAACAGTGTGGTTTGCTATAGTCTTGCAAGCCAGACTTATAGAGCATCTGAGGCTGAGACTAGGATGCTGTGAGCCTTTTTTTTTATTGAGGTGACTATATATTGCTTTGAAAACCTTGTTGGTGTCACAGTGTTCAAAAGTTCTGCTGCACAGAAATGTGTACAGTCGTGGCCAAAAGTTTTGAGAATGACACAAATATAAATTTTCACAAAGTCTGCTGCCTCAGTTTTTA
>JAOUQW010000016.1:17115127-17129972 GCA_028565825.1 Olivaichthys viedmensis
GGATTTCATGAGTGCAAAATAAATGTTCCCCTTCCTCCATAATAAATGTTCTGATTGTATCCTTTCCTGGAGATAGCTGAGTCATCATTATGGAGGAAGGGGAACATTTATTTTGCACTCATGAAATCCACAAAAGAGGGCCTAATCTAACTTGTACACTAGTTTCCCCGTGGTGAGGCTGAATAAGATCTAACATTAGAGGCCACATCATGTTTAATTTTCAAAAGAGTGGGTGTAAGGGGATTGAGCCTCTACCATGGGAACCTGGGTTTCCAATGATTATTTTTGAAGCAAAATATGAAGTATGAATACTAGTTTCTGCTGACATATTAATCAATAATGAAGCAGTAAAGCGCCCCGTTGCTCATATGCTCCTGAGTAAGGACCCACTTCAGTGGTCTGTATAACGCTTCTGGACCAAGCGAATAAACCATTTAAGGGATGTATGGGGGGGAGTGGAAGAAGAGGGGGGGAGGAACACAGGGGAGGATATGGAGGATGGTGGGGAGGCCGAGTATGCCAAGCGCTTAGCCAAAGTCAAAGAGTAGTGAGATGAGATGCAATGCCATGCCACCCAGGAAGAACCATTCTGCTCCATGCTACCCATAATCCCCCTTAGGCATGGGCACAGAGAGGCAGCTGGTGAGACACACAGGGAGGGCAAGAGGATGTGTGTGTGTTTTTGTATGTGTGTTTGGGGGATTACTGAGGGGATTGGATAAAGGGAGTTTGTTTGATTAGTTCCAGATCTGCTGGATGGTTGTAGTACATGGTACTGCGAGAGAAAACAATATAAAAAAGGGGGCTGATAATTGGGGGCAAAAAGGGAGGGGATACACAGATGGGGGGGAAAAAGCCTTTAAAATCCAGTCAATCATCTCCCTGGCCAGCACTTTCTCTGTCATTTCGGGAAGCTTCCAGCCAATCGGGTTCTTTCACCTCCGGTGCAGAAGAGCATCTGCTTTCTCCAGACTGCACCAGACACCACAAACACATGAGTGGGATATGAACAGCCCACATTGAGCCAGGAATTCAGACATTTCCATTCCCGCACTTGAGAAATGTCAAGCAATCAGGTGGCATTAGCTATAATGGATGCCTTTTATAATAGCAAGAGCCAAAGCCAGACATGGCAAAAGAACATAACAGGAGAATGCACATGCTAGCTAATTCTCTGAGCAATCTACTGCACCCCCACTACAGGGATACTAAACTCAGTATGCACAAAATGCCCTTTGGATCGGAAATGCTTACTGCTGTCCATTTTATGTAACACTCCCAAAATATTTGTTGTGTAGCCAAAGGTTACTGAGCTGCAATGAGTCCCCTAAAAAACACTAGCAGAAAAACATTTTTTATGCACTTCACAAAGGCACTGCTCAGGGCAAACACAAACATACCCTCATGTACACTGCCATTAAATTACAAGAACGGAGCTTATAAATCCAGATTACAATATTGGTAGTTATGACATACAGTGCATTATGCTGACAAACAAATTGATTACAAGATGACATGTAGACAAGTTCAATATGGATAAAGAACAATGACAGCATTTCTGTTACAACATCTGGATTTATGTCAGTCAAACCATTGAGATTTAGAGGCTATTTATAGCAGGATACTCACAGCTGGTGCACGCTGCAGTTGTAGAATTTAACCTCGGTGCTGATCAGCATTTGACCTGTCTCCTTTGAGTTTAACCTGAGCTCCACCCCAGACCAGTCTGAGAGAGAGACAGATGAACAGAGAGAAAGAAAGAATAAGAAAAGTGAACTCTCATCAAAACACATATTTGTGAATACACAGCAAAATCTCCAGTGTTGAATCAGTTCTTACAACCGTCCTTTGTGTCCAGCAGGTCTTAATTTAATTGAACCGTGCAGATATTAATTCAACACTATAGGTGTTAGTTCAAGACTTGAATTTTTACTGTGGATGCATAAAGCCTGCATGTAACAGCTTTGTTTATCTCACTTTCTGCTATTTCCCAGACAATATTTGTTACTTTTTGTCTGCTGCTCACACTGTGATATGGCATATGGCTAAAAAGTGCATTATCCTGCTTCATCCTACCCTGTACATAAAAAGAACATGTGATTTAATACAGTGGTGCAGAGTGTTTCTGTTGATACAAGCTCATGTCCGTGGGCTGCCGCGCTGAGCAAAGAGCCAGGAAAGCTGCTTCCATTGCCACGGAACGCAGCCAGCTCTGTCTCGTTTGGCAAGGCATTGAAAATGTTAAAAATGTTCAATAAGTAGCCAGCTCCTCACACTCGGATGAGTGAATGGGCACAAATTCGGCTGGCATACCGCATGTAGGAGTCAGCTGTGACCCAAAGCTATCCTTCACACCTGCTCTCTCTGCTTTCTTCTGCTTTTTTATGAAATAAATCAGCACATAGTGGGGTAGCGAGCTATTTTTATTAAATTTATGGAGTGTCTCTCTAAACATTTTGGTTTGGAAAATAGATCAGAACGGGAAGTAACAGTCACACCCACTGCAGCTAGAAGTTCGACACGCGTGGCCTCCAAGCTATTAATTCTGCACATGATCGATGTTCCTGGGTGATGGTTAATAATCTATACTGCCTGATGCAGCCGAGGGAGACAGAGGGAAATATGAGGTTTAGATGACATTTACCCGAGAGCCCACACTGATTGGGCCATGCTCCTTTTAGGGAGTAGAGGATTGTGGGTAAACAGAGCTGTCATTTACCCAGAGAACGTGTGGGATTACTAAGGCGGTGGCTGCCTCATACAGGTGTCCGTCATGAGCATCTACCTTTGATCAGTGTACTTCCACGTATGAGGAAGTGTGAGCAATTAGCAAGCTCATGATGATCTGAAAAGCTTTCTTTTAATGAGATGAGCTGAATATAAGCTGTCAACAAAACCTCAACCTGAGATCTGCAGGAGCCATTGCTGTGAAGATGATCATTTGTATTCCTGCTTTCCAAGTTTCATCAGAGCCACCAAGAAGAAAACAGACCTTTTGCGTCTTACACCAAATGAGCCATAGCTTCCCTAATAGAATCTATGAACACATCTTTGCTGATATATAGTTTTAAATGCACTAATTGTGTTTGTCTCCGTTAAGACTCACTTGTATTCACAGCTCCAACCACAGTTCTCGCTTGAGCTGAGTGTGCGCAGAAAATGGCAACAAACATCACCTGTAATAGGTGTAAGTGTGGCTGAGAGCATGGCTCCAGCCCCCAGGCTGACCTGAGGTCAATGTAACCTCATTAGAGCTGCAGTGTCTATGGAATCGATGGGCGTAAGAGCGCCAAACCCCGCTGAATGAAGCTCTCATTAGAAGGCAGCAGAGCACACGCCTGAGAGGCTCTATTAATAGAACATCTATAAGAGAGCTTAGCCAAAGCCACGCCCCCTGAGAGAAGAGGGCAGGAGAGAGGAAGCAGGAAAAAGAGAGCAAAGAGAGAACTAAAGGATGGAGGGCATATGAAGCCGGTTTGAAAGGATAAATTAACAGGATTGTGTATGTGCACTTGAGTGAACTGAATATGGAGGGCAAGGGAGTGATACACATAAAGGGAAAACGGTAGAGAGAAAAATAGCTTGTAAAGAGTCTAGACCTTTAGAGCAGTACCTTGATCAGTGGGAATAATGGGGACATCTTTAGCAGCAGGAGAGATGCACAGGATCTGATTACCATCCACCGCCCCTTCTACCTCAGTCAGGTTCCCAAAGGAGCAGGTGATTCCAGCGGAGAGATCAGGAACATCGGTCACCTTCACCAGCAGCTGAACACAGGGACAGCAGAGGAAAAGGCTCTGAGTGTTGCTGGTATTAGCACTGCAGTATTTTCAATCATGTTTCATCCTCAGGTACACAGCAGATGGCCCCAGCATAAGGCAATGGCACAAACTGTCAGCCAACTCTTAGATGCATGAGAGCCCGCACTATAAAAAAAGGAGCCAGAAATGCTGCATTTTCTTTTTCCTTTTTCAAAATGGATGAAAATGGACATCTGACAAATTCAATCAGCTTTTTGAACTTCTCTCTCACTTTACACAAACACACATTCACACACAGCCCTTTGAAGTCATTCTCTGGGGAGCAGTCACACAGATGCTGGAGCGCTCTATAAATAAACATTTGCAGTTCTCCGGACTGTGTGTGTGTGTGTGTGTGTCTGGGGTTCAAACACTGCCCGGTGGAGGAGCGTGGGTAATGACTGTGTTGACATTTTTTAAAAATCGCCTTAGCAGCTTTACATTTTACCTTGCTGTTTTCCATTGTTCTGCTTGTCTAGAGTCTCACGCCGAGGACCCAGTTTGGATTCTCAGAGCTCTAATGTCTTACCAAGAAGGCCTGATTAACAATCCTACCTGTCGTGCACACTTCTCATGCCCTTTTCATCCAGACATCCCATGCAGTAGAATGCAGCTAATTACCCCAAAACCTCAGGCACGGTTCCGTCTGCTAAACTGGTGCTCTTGCAACAAGAGCCAGTGAGCTGCTAATTACGGATTTAGTTATGTGTGCTAGACCCACATGACTGTTTTCACACAATTAGAATGGAAGCCATTGTTTTGGGGGGGCACCATCCCTGTGTGTGAAATGGCTCCTTGTTCACTATTTCCTACATTGATAAATCAGGAGCAAGATGTAGCAAACTTATCCACAGTAATCACAAAACCCAGAAGAAGATTTCTGCAGCCATTCTGTTGTCCAAATTACTTTTTTTCTAGTAATATTACATATACAAAGTACCTTGTGAATACTACATGAGCATAAATCGCACAAGAGCTAATAGCCTTCAAATTCCTTAAATCATATTATTCTGTCTGTTGTAGGATCTGTAATATTAGCATACCTACATTCCAGGTTGGGAGAATACCAAGTGATAGATTGGTGGATTGATAGAGTGTCAGTATAGTGGCTTGACTTTGCGCAGCAGGTTTTGAGATCTGTTTGACTGACAGCATGACTCAAGCACGCTCAGTGTTTTCACGTTTTGCTTTTTTGCTCTTTTCTTGTGCATAAGCTCTCTAACTGTCTTGTTGTAAGTGTTGTTTTTAGTGTGTGTGTGTATGCGCAGAGTGGGCTAATTGCTACAAGCATTTTTAATAAAGGTAATTTGATTGTTTTTGCTGCTTTCCATGTTCCCCTGGCCCTGGAGCGGATGGGCTTTGTTGTCATGGTGATAGTTTCCTGCCATCGGAGCAGCAGTGACCCTGTTGTTGTATTGTGAAGTGCTGCAGAGCAAAACAGTTCATTTAGAGGCAAACATATCATTAGCATGCACTGTTTAAGCACGCTGTACTTCGAAAACTTTTTTTTTTAAACCCAATTTTGATATTCAAAGCCTAACTAAGAAAATTACCAACCACCTTACTTGTTTGTGTGTGATAGAGGCAGAGAAAGAACAGAGAGACAGAAAAAGAGAGTGATTTTACTTTGAAAATCTTTAAAAAAAAGGTAAGCAAAAGACGGAAAGCAGAAGCAATTACTTTTTTTTCTTACTGGCTAAATACACACTAGCCTCTCCTCAAACAAAACCCCCACAACAGCCTACACACATGCACTTTTTGGCATCTCACCCACACATGGACCTTTCCTCTATACACTGCTCACTCGCTCAGTCTCCCATCCACCCACACCACGCATTACCGCTCAACCAAAAAAGCAAGTGAGGAAACAGCACATCAACATGTCTCCATATGGAATGAATTTGAATTTGTGTTTACAGTCACTAGAGAGAGCAACAGACTCCACATCTGTTTTTCATGCATTTTAAAAGCTGACTTTCGGGGCCTGATTGTCAGTGCAGAAACTGTGTTCTCTCATATATTCCTAGGTCTGAGAAATTTGTCATTCTTGTGGCTAAACTGCACAAATCATAATTCATCAATTTGAATATATATGTGGGTGAAAGTCGCTCACTGGTACACTGGGTTCAGAAACTGCAATGCTGTCGGGATACACAGTGGCCTTTATGCACTGGTTCAGAGTGGCTGCAAAATGGTAGGGCTCGTTGGCTCGTTCGCACCGATCCCTCTGAGAACACCTGTGGAGAAAAGAGTGAGAGAGGGACAAACAGAGAGAAATCAGTCATCGATAAACCTCATTACATTCATTCAACATGTCAGCAATGAATCCTGTATTTTATTATGAATTTTATATGCAGTCCGCTGATTGGACATTCAAGATATAGTTCATATCTCCATACCATAGAAAAACAGTGAAACCTGAGAAGCATCGGAGACGCATTCTTTTTTTCCCCACCAGTATTCTGACAAATCTCTTTTGCTGGACAGCAGTGTCCATTTTCCACTATCTGGCCTCTTAATTGTCCAGTCGGTGGACTGCTTGCCAGTAAAAATTACTAGCCAATCCCAGCACAGGAGGCGGGATTTGTCAGATTACGGGTGGAAGATCAACATTATAGGTGCACACCACCCCTGAACGGATGGCCTTAGCAAATCCCACGCATGTGGGTTTCAATAAAAATGGAGTAAAATGCCTCCTCTAGGCTGATAGGAAATGAGAACTGCGGCATTGAAACTGAAAAAGAGGGAAAACAATCAGGGATTGTGTTGGTATCCCATTACTGTCCTAAAGGCTTGTATGCATTACATGTTCTTGTTAACTCCAATGCAGAGCTGATGAGAAGGTGCTGTCCTTGGTCCTGAGCACAGCACAACATCACCCTCAATCTGCCGATCCAGCAGTTTTGGCAACTGTTGCCCTCAAATTCACCCAAATCATCAAGATTTACTGCTGTGCAGACTAAGCACACTCCTGAGAAGGAGCTAAAGGTTCGAGTGGGATCTTCCAACAAAACACTTGAATTGCAGAAAATATGTCTGAAATTCTTTTAGATCTAGATGTGAGACAGACATGAAAATGGAAAAATAACACCCTTTATTCAGATGATACTCTGAGTACTCCTGACAATGAATGGTTCAACTGAAAGCTTTCTGTAGCAGAACAACACATTAAGGTAATTTGAGTGGCTGCTGTAAGCCGTGTGTGTAAGAATGCCAGGAGTCCTCTATTTGAGAACCACATGGCCCAATGTCTACAATATGGGCTGATTTCAGTAATATCTGTGTGCAATATTACAGTATATCATACTTATTTCCCATTTATGTGTGTGAGTATTGCATGTCTATGCTTCAGCAAGTCTCTCTTTGTTTCAGCTTATTGCTTGCTCCCCCTTCCTCTCTCACCCCCTTTTCTCTCTCTCTCTCTCTCTCTCTCTAGCCTTTCCCTTCTCTCTTCTCTCTCTCCTCCTCTCGCTCTCCCTCTCACAGGCCTTCCTGACAGGGAGCATGTCGACTAGCAATTTGCCGCATCTCTTTTACATTCCTAATGCTCGAGGGAAAATGACACTTAATGCGCTTTCAGATGTCCGGGATGGCTTGTGAATTCTTTACAGTCTGACTGTGTGTGTGTGTGTGTGTGTGTGTGTGTGCGTGTGTGTGTGTATGTGTGCTGGAAATAAGCTGCCAAAGCTCAGCATTGATTTTTATTTTGGGGGTGGAGAGGGTATGGGGATGCTGCGGTTGCCATGGTGCTGATAGACGGCCATTGTGTGGGTGTGTGTGTGTGTGTAGTTAGATCCTCCTCTCCTTTCGCTCATTAATTGAAGTGTGTGCCCACCCCACCTGTCTCTCCGAGTCTGTCTGTCTGTCCCTGGCTTTGTCTGTTTTTCATGACAGCCTATGGCCATCTCTAGGGCTATGTGTAATGCTTACGGGATTGGCATCATTAATACACTCTACACACATGCTTTTACTGTGTGTGTGTGTGTGTGTGTGTGTGTGTGTTCAATTGACAAGGGAAGGTGATGGCGATGGCAGGCTAACCTTTGGGCTCTACTCGGTTGCCTGCTTTTAGCCCTGTGTTTCAGACAGGCAATTACACTGTGCTGTCACACACACCTCCCTCCACCCACAATCATGACACGACATGAGCAGATAGATAGATGACAGAAATATTTCCATTCTTTTCTCCCCCCCCCCCGGCTGCTTCAGGTTTTTTGGGGCTGGGGGACATTTTACACGCAGCTAGGAAACGAAGAGTGACTGCAAACATGTGAGAGGAGGGGCGATTAGAAAAGAGGACAACTTGATAGAAGTAGGGGAGAGGATAGGTGACGAAACTAGACTAGATGAGACGAGAGGAGTGGAGAAGAGAGGAGAAGAGAACAATAGAGAACAGAGGTGAATCACAGCACCTCCATTACTAAGGCACATTCTTCTGCTAGTATTTTCTCCTTTCCCAAAACAGCCATCAAAACAAAATTGCACTGAGCACATGGCAACCATACATTGTCTCAGCTCCATCTCTGCCATCACCCCGTCCCAGCCATAAATACATCTTCATTAATTTCAATCCTATCTCAGAGGGAGTGCAGACTGCACGGCCTTCTTATACACGTTGAGATCGATATGCAGTTGGGAGCCCATTTGGTGTACTGATAGATGCAGTCTCAGGGTTGTGCTCCATGCTAATGTATGATTAGCGTTCAATACGGATAGTGCACGCTGAACGATGTAATGACCTCAGTTTGCTGGTTATTATTCTTGCTGTGATTAGTCCTGCTTTGATATGGATGTAGTTTAGCCATTAGGGAGCTGATGATTTTAGTCCCTGGCGGTTGTTTGTGTATTGATGGTGGTTTATCGGTTTATGTAAATGGTGTTTAGGGTAGTTATGGAAAGTATTGCTGTCTAGATGGAAGTTATGCTGCATTTTATGTTTTACTCAGTGCTTCCTAGTTCATAATGTAGGCTTAAAGTGCAGGTGAATAGGCCCCACTTGTTCACATTGCAGCTGCTAGCTTTGCGTATCTTCACTGCAGTGTGTGATCAATAGAGCTCTATCATAAAGCACTGGTTTGTGGGTGTAGATATCATGTTTCATTTTAGGTGAAAGTAGAGATTTCTTTGAGGAGAAACTTTAGATTTATGAAACAAAGTATAGAGATAGATAGATATAGAGATAGTGAGACAGATAGAGAGAGAGACAGAGAGAGTTTAATATTCATGGTGCAGTAGTACACAAGAGAACAGAAGAGAGAGATTAGGAAAAAAGGGAGAAAAGCTACTCTAAAAAAAGAGGAAAGGGAAGAGTGAGAGAGATGGATGTGTGTGTGTGTGTCTCCCCACAGCAGAGATCAAAGGCTGATCCCCGCTGTAATGTTTGTCTCATCTCTAGATCGCCCACAATAGCCATGCAAACAAGATGCTAGTTCAGAACCGGACACACACATAATCTCTTATAACCCATACATATTTAATAGTCTTTCTCTATGATGTTATGTGTGTACGTGTCCAGAACTCGATTTGAGGGGAGCTGAGAGGGGATGGCGCCCCCCAGGTTAAAAAAAAAAAGGTCAGCACCCTTCCTTTTGACACCCCCTTTGGTTAATATCCAATATCACTTTTTTTTATATTTTAATCCCATCTATATATGAGATTAACACATGAAGTTGCTTTAGATGTATGGAGAATTCTTCATGTAACACCAACAAAGTTACAATTAGTGTAAAGCACGTCAGCACCTACTGAAGGGGTGGTAATGTAGAAATGCACACTTTTTTTGGTAATGCAGGCAAGTGTGTAATAGTGCAGAAATCTTTAGAAAAGGCAAAGAGAACACTACTCGTATGATTACAGCGTTTATCCAATGAAAGATGTCGGGGGTTAATTTGAGACTATAAACTTGGCAGAATGTTTTAATATTCTACGTTATATTAATTGGCTAGTCAATTTTCTTTTTTTCTTTTTTTTTTACAATACTGGTTATATGTAATGATTTTCACTCATTAAAACCATTTTGAGGTACTAAACAGTGCTGTATAAATAAACTTAAAAATAAAATAAAATTTCTTATTATTAAAACAGCCTCTTGAGTCCCCTCTCTCTTCCTCTCCATAATTTGCCAGAAGCCATGTCTGAACCAACAGCGATGCCCTCTGTGCTTTTTTTTTCCAGAGGAACCCAAAGCTACTTCATGACAGTAGATAACAAAAGAAACTTTGATGACCTCTGCCCATGCTGGAGCTCAGCCAATCAGGTCTCTAGGATTAGTGTTCTTTGTTGGCAAGCGGGAGATTAATCCAGCTAAATCTCACAGTAAACTTTTTCTACCTCCTCTCTCTTCCTCTCTCTATGTCTGTATCTCTCCTGTCTCACTCCTTCTTTCTCTCTCTCCATCCTCCAGCCACTCTTCTGCCGCCTGTGAATGGCCTGAATGAGGACAGCGAGCGGGAAATTCTTTTGAGCTCGAGCTTTGGGAAGGAGCGTGTGCACAATGCGGAACCGAGCTTGAAGCATGCTCTTATCCACACCCATGAGTCTCAAGTGTTCTCAAGACAAAAAGGGTGTTTGCAACTGCAATCTAAATGCTGGTCGCTTTTGTGTGGCCCTGGCGTGCCAAAATCAGACTCGTTTCTCTGGCCGTCACCCTCTCCTCTGCTCGCTCTTTTTTCTTCTCTTTCTCCTTTCACTTGTCAGGCAGCAGCTGCCGGTAATTACAGGGGCCGTCAATGGATCGCGCCATTCTGAGGCGAGGGGGGGAAACGGAGAGAAGAGCTGGTCTTGACCATGTTCTTCACGGTGCCGCTCATCGCTCGAGCTGCATCATGCTAATGCGCTGCCATGTAGCTAATTACAAGGCCTAGCGGAGCACTAGAGCAGTGCTATTGAGGGGAAGTTAATATGTAACGAACAGGAAGAGAGAGAGACCCATTCACAGCATCAAAGGTGTGGGAGATTATACATGGAGAGCCATCCTTCACTCTGTCTCTCTCTCTTTCTCTCTGTCATATCTAGAGGGAAAGACTCCTAGGGGGTCTGCAGAAGTGAGAAATAAGCAACCATGAACCGGGAGTAGGTTGAGGGGAGAAAGTGAGAGAGAGAAATGAGGAAGACAGCTAGAGAGAGGGAAGGCTAATTTCATCAAGACAGCATAGATTGTGGAAAATGTGTCTGATGTGGGCACATCTTGGGCTGAGGGAATGATGCCATGCAGGGGAAGAGAAAGCAGGAGAGAGGATAGACAGAAAAACAAATGAGAGAGAAAAACAAAGAATAGTGATACGAGAATAGCCATGTAACACTGCTGTGCTGCCATGCACACAAAATCTTAAAATAATAGTTTAGCCAAAAATGAAGCACAGTGAAGTACACTTTTTTTACGTTACACCAAACGTAATTGATCAGCTGAGACATGTTTGGCAATTGAGGTTTGCTTCTTTAGCTAGAGCTATGGGGCTAATATTCTATTACTTGTTAGCAATATTAGCCCTGCAGCTCCAGTGCAAAATTGAAGAAGCAAATGTTGGTCTTGGGTGAGCAACTGCATTTGTGATAAGTGAAAAATGGTGTAAACTAGATTCTTGGCCAACATATTTATTTAATCACTGAAATGACTATAACCAAGTGTGCAGAAGGATTCCATATTGCATCCATAACACAGTGATGATAGGTTTACGTATTTGTGTGTGTGTGATTCCACAGCTCTCCAGACACTATGACAGGCATGTGTGTATGTGCTCCATTGTGTGAGTACAAGTATGTGACCCCATACAGCTTTACGGATATTGTAAGAGGTGTGGCTTACCATAAATGTGAAAATAAAAAAATACAATAGAGACAATGCATTTCTAAAATTAAAGGTATTAAAACACGCTGTGGCTAATAGCACCTAGTCTGGCATGCTGGAAAGACGCATTGAATTACCTTGCACTCGCGCTATTATTTGTCCCCATTGCGCTGCAAGGGCCACGCAAATTATTTTAAGAGTACTTTTCACAGTGCTGCCACCATTAGGAAAATGCTAGCAGCTCGAGCTGACTGTTATAAGTATAAAGCTATCTTCAGTGTGCGGTCGGGGAAAGAAGACAGGATCTAATAACCATCATAGAAAAATCGACTGCCAACAGGAAAAGATGATAAATTTAGCCCAAGAAAAAAATTATTTCTCATGCTATTCATCTCAGGCGGAAATGCATTACAAGATGCAGTTGATAACACTGATGATACATGTACTAACACACATGAACCACCAGGTGACAGTCACAGACCCTACGCTGTGTGCTGGAGGCTATGGTCAGATGGTTTAGTTTCTCATGGAAGTCCGACAACGTGAACCTACTGTTTCTTTTGAAAGCTAGGAAAGTGCAGACGTGGGAAAATGAAATATAAGTGTATAAGCAAATATTTTGGCTCACTAATGTAAAAGCTGTACTGCACACATGTGGTCAGCAATATAGCAATAATAAAAATGTATTTGCACAGAATGTTAGAGAGTGTTAGAGACAACCTGAAATTAAAACCATTTTACCTTGTTAGTTCATGCCAGTATCAATCACCTAAAAGACAAAATTCTTGTTTTGATATTAACTTCAATAACTTCTTCATATAAATAAAATCTTCATATAATCTGAAATGACTTTTGCCCACCTGTAAATGCCTTCTGAATTTGGCGGCATCAACATAATGCCGGAAAAAATAATATGAACCAAATAGTATCATGTCAAGTAACTTCCCCTGACCCTAGGTATCATTGTGCAAAAACACTGAGCCGGTTTCAATCAGAACTACATCACATCACGAAATAAAAATGTATTTTGATTTCCGTTTCACACTGTCCTAAAGAGGAGAAGAGAAGAGAAGAGAAGAGAAGAGAAGAGAAGAGAAGAGGAGGTGATGGAGGAATAATCTCAGGGAGATTAACATCGGAAGTTCAAAAGACCTTCGCATTATTATCATTGTATAATCAACAGTGCAGTGAGCGTCATGAGGAAGGAGCACTTACACGTTGTACAGCACACACCAGCCGCAATGCGGGTCTCCAGAGCTCAGACACTCGCGACACGTCCCGTACTGCTCACATGACTCGATGGGCACCTGTGTCACCTGTGGAGATCAGACAGCAATCAGGTCAGGTCCAATCTGTTCCAATCAGATCAGATTTGATTTACAGATCATATGCACAACACAATCACAGGGTGTTCATTGAAAGGTCCAGCTGAAGCATGAAACATGGTCTTTTATTGACTTCTCACTGAGCTGAAAGAAAGATTTTTATTATTGGTCAGACCCAACAGCGGAGTGTTTAAAGGATGTTAATTGGCTCCAGTGAAAAGTAGATAAGGGTCAGATAGAAGGAATATTGATTCATATCATCTCAGGAGGTCAGAGCCAGCAGGAAACATCACAACATGCATTTTATTCATAATAGATAACACCAGAGTGGCCAAACACAAATGTAGGATGCAGGGGTATGTGTGAAAAGGTGAACAATGAAGATATTAATGGGCATGTGTCTATGTGTGTGTGTGTGTATTTGCACGGGTTTGGGGTGGATGACAGGTGGTCAGGGGTGTGTGCAGCAGGAATAAGTGATATAGTGTGTGTGTGTGTGTGTGCGTGCGTGCGTGCGTGTGTGTGTTAAAGCTTATCTGAGAAACTAACCCCAGTGAAGGCAGCTGTGAGGCCTTTGCTAAAGAGAATGTGGTCAACACAGTGATCTATTGTACAGTCTGTGCATCTGTGCAGTCAGGTATGAGTCTCTCTCTCTCTCTCTCTCTCTCTCTCTCGCGCTCTCACACACACACACACAATACATATATACTGTATATATATCAGGGATGGGCAAGAAAACATATCAAAATAAACTACAAAATACTGCTACTAAAAATGTATGTAAAATAAAAAACAGCATTCTTGAAAATGAGATCAGTGGTGCCACTTCAGTTGGTAAAGGTAATGAAAGCATTAATGTGGATTATAGCTATCGCTAGGTATCCTTCAGAATGAGAATGTTAACCTACTCTTGTAATTTTCTCTTCTGTGTGTTGGTGTCACACACGCGGCTGTGATATGTAAATATGTTGTTTGCACAGAGCGGCTTCGCGCTTGTGTCCGCACCCCCGCGCATCCACACCGTGACAGATCGGAAGACCTTAAAAAAGGACGCAGCAAGCCGCAGCCCGAAAGCTGCCAGCCGAGAGTAGCTGAGGCCTGAATTCGCCGAGCACGTCTGGTGGTTTGAGGGCATGGCCATCAACGTGGCGAGGATCACCGAGCCAGGGCGGCACTTACCAACACGGAGACGGTGTTCCTGGCCGAGATCGACCGGGAAGGCTCGACGCCTTGAAAGCCAGTATAGCGTCATTAACCACGGCGCACCAGCTCGCCCCTCCCGTTGCGCCTCCAAGCCAGCGGCAGCCACAGCCAGCCACCCTGCAGATCGCGGCTCCACGCCGATATCCGCGGCGGAAGATCGCGCCCCCAGAAAACCCCCCGATCGTGCTTCCTCGGCGCTGCCCCCAAAGCCAGCCGCAGACGCAGCTTGGCTCCGACCCAGCCGGGATCACCCGCCTCCCAGGAGCGGAGGGGGGTGGTTCGCTGGAATCTTTTTTGGGGGGGTTGCTATGGACGCCACCAAGGATGTCATCACTCTGCCCCCGAGCTTCGGGAACGGTGATGCCACAAGGCCTCCGGACACCACGGTGGGAGGCCTCCGGGTGTCTGTCGCCGTCGCCGAGAACGTCATCACTCTGCCCCCGAGCTTCGGGAAAGGTGACGCCACACGGCCTCCGGACACCGCGGTGGGAGGCCCCGGGGTGTCCGTCGCCACTGCCGAGGACGTCATCACCCAGCCTCCGGGCCGCTGGTCCCCAGCCCCCCCAGGACTGCCTTTTGGAGGCAGAGGGGGGGCTCTGTCACGCGCGCGGCTGTGTGCGTGATACAGCATGGCGGTATCCATGGCGACGGCAGCCACGCGCTTTTGTTTTCGTTTGTTCCCCTGTCACGTGAAGTATGTTAAATGTTCCCAGCTGTTCCTCGTCTGTCTT
>JAOUQW010000016.1:17139820-17153000 GCA_028565825.1 Olivaichthys viedmensis
TGTGTGTGTGTGTGTGTGTGTGTGTGTGTGTGTGTGTGTGTGTGTGTGTGTGTGTGTGTGTGTGTGTGTGTGCATGCTGAAAACTCAATCAAATGATGCCTGATTGCGACAGGAGATCTCGCAGCAGGGCTCTAAAATGCTGCAGGCAGATGAGAGACAGAGAGAGAGTGAGAAAGAGAGTAAGAGAGGGATGAAAGTGGAGGTTCAGATAGAAAAGCAAGGTGAGCAAGATGAGACTATAACATTTGGATGGACTGAAGAATAGTTGGGAACATTCATGATTAGAAGGTGGGGTTCTCTTTTTCATGCCATAATAGGGATATTTTCTACCATGGGATTCTTTTTTAGAAATCCAGGAACTTTTTTGAGAACTCACCAGCTTTAGGTGCATGTTAGTTTCTGGGCTGTAGTACTGGAAACCTTTTCAGTTCCTGATCCAGAGAAAGTACTTTTATGCAGACCAGGAACTATCGGGGCAAAGCTTTCCATACTGACTGCCGCTGATTACGCTGATGCACGCAAGTTTCACAGAATAATAAACCCTTTTCCCTTTTCCCATGTTTTCTGTGTTGTTGTGATTTTGCCGCACTTAGAAATGTCATAAACTTTGCAGTTTGCTTCACTTCTCAGTGACTCGAGTCATATAAGTCCATCCAGTTAAATGATTTGTTCAGTTGCACTTCCGGTTGCACATGTTTAGTCTCATGAAGGCAACATGGGACACACACTGACCCGTTGAACAACAGAGGAGCGAATCTCGGTTATGACCGAAAGATTCGTTATCTCAAATACTGACCTGCTGAATGACTGAGAAGCGAATCTTTGATCACTGACTCCAGGAGCGCGGAAGTAGGTTCGGCATACATGCAATTGCAAATACGATCTACACAATTCACAGATGTTTAAAAGACACAGACAGATTTTATTGCTATTGTAAAATATGAAACAAATAAACCTATGAGTAGCAGTGAGTTCTTGGAGTTCTTGGATCGTCTCCTTCACCCTGGTTTTGTTCAGTGTGTGAGTTAAATCGGATCATTTGGTTCATGAACGGAAATCTATGTACTGGTTCAGTAATTCCTTTGTGCAGTCCCAGGAATACTCTACGATGTCGGAGTTGGCGTATATATGTTCAGTTAGTTTTCCTAGCCAATGACAGGCTCCTTTGATAAATACAGCCCGCACCAATTTGCTGATGCTAGAGTCAGTCAGTCTTTGGTCCAATGAGTGCAATTGCGAAGCCCGTCAGCAGCAGCTGAATGAAAGGAATCAATGCATAGCAGTGACCAATACCAATTTGATCACCTTAGTGACTTGTTCAAAAAGACTGAATTGTTTGAGAATGAAACATAAGACAGTCCCTGCAGTGTGGTGGAAAAACTAACCAGAAACTGTTGAGGAATTGTGTAGTTCTTGTTCAGGACCATTCCAGCCCATCTGATTCTAGTTACTCAAAAGGTTCCAGAACCTCAGTAGAAAAATGCTTAATGTTTACAGAGGACAAAAGTCTGCATTCATCAAAGACACATCATGATGTGGTGTGTACACCATGATGTGTCACTGTATTTCATGTCACCTTCTTTAAGTTTTGAAAAACATATATTAAATTAGACGTGTCAAAATTTTGGCAATGCATATGTTAAATCAGCTTAGCTAAGTCTGCGCATTTAGGCCAAATCCCATATTTCACGTCACCTTCTTTAAGATTTTGAAAAACATACATTCAGTTAGGTGTGTCCAAAATTTTGGCACTGCATATGTTACATCAAAATGACAGATCCTTCCAACTATCAAAAATTGGTGGCCCTTAATCCTGCCTTTCTCTGTCTGTACCGCCTTGGTGAGCTGTTTCTGTCCCATTAGCACTGTTTGTTTATGGGATTTGGCCTAAATGTGCAGCTTTAGCTAAGTTGAAACATCCCAACACTTCAGTGCTAGGAGGCCTATTCATACCATAAAAAGCCAGCAAAGTCTCAGATATCAGTGTAGTTTCATATGTGCATTAAAAGAATTACAAACAAAATACAACATTTTCAGTGCTTGCAGTGGTTAAATAAAGGAGTGTATCCCGGGGGGCATGGCTCAATGTGATGTCATAAAGGGAAAGCAGGATGGGACCCATGGTAGAGCTGCGTCATAGGGCTTCTAGCATTGGGTCATAGTACTGAAAACACCAGGTCATTCAAATAAACCTCATTGTTATGCTCCATTACTAGAGCCTTTATCTCACATTCGCGTGTCTCACATTGATAAATGACTTGCAGGAAAGAGCTGCATCACAAAGCCTGTTCTAGTGAATCGATTTCACTATAAAGTCACATGAAAGAGCCTCATTGTGGAGCTAAATTTCTGGTCCTATTGTTCACAGTCAAACTATAGCTCTCCATCAGCTTTATGATGAATGGCTACTTTTCATGTTTATAAGCAAAGCATTTCTTCAGCGTGAAGAAATGCTTTGAAAGTTTTTTTTCTGATATAAATTTTTTTCTTCTGCACAATATAAATATTTCACCTCACAGCAGGAACCAAATAACAATAAAAATGTATCCTTATCCAACTACGAGAGTTTAGCTTAGGAAGAAGTAGTAAGAGCTTAGTAGGTTCGTGCTAAGTAGTGAAGTGCAGAGCCTATTATCTAAAGCCCATGGTAACTGTCTGTAGGCATTTCGTATTACTAACATTAAGCCAGAGAGAATTCTAAGCTGTAAAGATTTTTAAGAGTGCTGCATTAGTGTAGAAAGATATTCCCTGTTTAATTTCTGTTTTACACACATTACATTTTCAATAAAAGCCAATAAGGGTTATTGCCCATGATGTTCACTCGAAAGCAGTTAATTACAGAAGAGTTAAAAAATCTTTATAACAATAGTTTAGGCCAACAGCTGATTATCTAAACAAGTCACAAGCTAAACAGACACACAGGTTTGCTGCATCTACTATTTCCTCAAACTGAAGTCTCTAGCAGAAGAGGTTTATTGGCTAGTTTGTGGAGGCATTAGTGAGTGAGCTATGGGCAGAGGCCTTCAACCTGTCCTGATGGCTCTCTAAAACATGTAGGGCAGGAGTCATGGCATATCAGGAAGTCTTGTCTAGCTCTAATAGACTGCAGGAGAGGAAGAATCAGACAGACAGATAAAGAGTAGGGCGAATCGACCGGAGATGGGGAGCTGAAAAATGCAGCCAGTCAATAGAGAGAGGAGTATATTAATTATGTATGACTGAAACCCTGTTTTGAGAAGCCAGAGATGAGAAAGGGAAGAGAAAATATAAGGTGGGAGTTGGGTACAGTGACACTACTAACACTTGTGCATCATCATAGCTTGCATATTAAGAGCGAAAAAAATTCCTGCGATTAACAACAAACAACAAAGAAATATCAGTAGATTTATGGCTATGATAATATTTACCAACATGCACCTGAGAGAGTCACCACAAACACTACGACTCTAATGAGAAAGAGAAAAAGAAAGACAGACACAGAGAAGGAGAAGACAGTGCAAGCCTCCTGACACAGCTGATAAGGCTGCTCTGATGCTCCTTAGGGAAGCAGCACAGAAAACCCACGTTGGCTGTCTGGCAGGCAGTCTGTCAATTAAGCTCAACTATCTTCCTCCCATTCATGTGCAGGTCTAGACCTCCATTCTCCATGAGGGTAAGAGGCTTTGACTGGTCACAGGACTCACAATACTACTGTCAAGATAAACTAACTGATGTGGCTGCTGATGCAATTACACTGATGCCCTGTGTTTTCTATGCTGCATGGAGCATAAAAAAATTTAAAAATAAAAAATGTCCATAATATTATTAAGTTTCGACCCTGAAAGACACCAGATGCTTGATTGCTATGGATGGAGGGATTTGCAGCGGGTTTTACCAGTGGCTCCATCAGGTCCCCAAGCAGCGGTATACTAGTCTCTAAGCTAATAACGTAGTCGGCATTGACAGCAGGCAGTGCCTCAGCTAGTGCACTAGGAGTTAATAATGCAGCCATCCCAAGCAACAGGCTGAGATCCCTCTATTTCTCTCTCTCTCTTTCTATCACACACACAAGTAGATCTGCAGGGGAGACAGCGGGGGGCTTATTGATTTAAACACAGCAGCCAGACAGAGGGTCTCTCTGATCCCAGGGTTGATTGGGAGTCCACTTGATTAGGTCTGTGCTTTGGGTTTGTGAGCTCCACTGTGAGTATATGTTCAGGCTATATGTGTGTATGTGTGTCTGGCTTGATAGAAGAAAACAGGCATGTGTGTAAGACAATTCATGCATTGGTTGGCTGACCAGGGCTGTACATTGTTGTGTGTGTTCATTTGTTTAACACCCCTCTGATGGCTCTTTGTTTCCCCCTCCTTAGATATGGTGTGTGTGTGAGAAAGCGAGAATATACAGATGGCAAGTTTGACTGCACCCCACCGGTCTGGTGCCTGCTCAATGGGCTCTTGCCTAACGTCTTTTTGGCTAGGTTTAAAGAGGTGGGGGGAGGAGGTGGAGGCATCATGAGGCTCAGGTGCCTCTGACTGGTTCCAGTCATAACATAAATAAGCATCTTCTTCCAAGCAGCAAGCCAACTGTAGACTCTGAAAAAAGCCCAATTTACAAGAAGTACATTGACACCTGGGAGTGCAGCTGATGCTCTGTACCCATCTGATTCACTCCACCGATCTCAAGATTTTCTGATTATTATATGACAGAGATAGAGATACAGATTTTTCTCTTTCTTTTTACGGTTGCAGAAAATTTGTCAACCTGCGGAGCTCAAAGAGGCTAAGGAAACAACGTCCTCCAGCTCTATGGAGCGGAATGAAAAGCAGAGGTATGCTGTTGCATACTCCTCATTAATTCCAGCCACTCTTAAGAGTCTCTCTTATTCTCAGTGTGACAAGAGGCCAGGAGAATGCACAGACAATGAATCTGCCTATGGTTCTCTTTGTTTTGACCTCACTAACAGCCTGAGAAACAAATGCGGTGCTTTCTTTTGACTGACTGTGCCAGTGCCATAAAAACTGAGCTTATCTGAACTTGTGTCTCACATATAGACTATTGCTAACATATGTTGGTTTATCACAAAATTTACTACACCTTGCATATTGTGTAATGTTGTCAATACAGGTTTTAGAGGCAAATCTTCTTGCAATTGTGATTCAAATGTTAGACAGTTAGACAGCTGTATAGTGACCTCACACTCGTGAGTGAACAAATAACGCAAAATGATGAGAGTGAAAAAAGCCTTGAGAACTGTGCGATTCATGGCTGCAATACAGCAAATAAATTTCACTCCTCTTGGGTTGAGAACCAGCAGGTGTATTTCGATACTCACAAGAGTAAACAAATGAGTATTAATGAATGTTGGGGATCTGCTTACAAATATTCATGACTAGTGAGTGATCTCAGTGAAAACAGGCTATAAGTTGGAGTGACAGAGAAATATATACATTCTTAGAAAAAAGGGTTCCTCAAAGGTTCTTTGGATAGTTAAGGGTTCATAGCTTCCTAAAGGGCTTCCACTTGGTTCCCTCTCTGACAAGAAAACACTGTGTTGTAGTGTTCTACTTAGAACCTTTAAGTGTTCCCCCAGAGGGACAAACGCTTTCTAGATTTAACCTTTTTTCTTAGAATGTAGACATGATTTTCAGAGTAAAAATCCCTTGAAATGTGTTTCATAGACACTCAAGAATAACAGAATGCCTGAAAATAATAAAACACAGCACCTTTATATTTCCAGCACTATGAGCAGAATGGCTTTTGGTTCACTTAGTGTGTTGCTAGCTCAGCGCTTGAGAGTGATATCCATCATTTGCTCTGTGGGTGGCAATGAGCCTGTTCACATTACCATTATTGCCTCTGTTAGTGCTGCTATAGAGGTGCACCACAAACACCAAATGATTCACATCAAATTCACACAAACATTCTATCAACATCTGTGTAGCTCAGTGTAGGAAGGATACCTGAATTTATAGATGATCTTGAGTAAGTGGCATAAATTAACAGCAGCCGTGGTGAAAAATATTTTGTGTTGGACTGAGTATCTGCAGCTCTCATTCTTTATTCAGCACATTCTGTATCTGTGATGAAGTTGCTGTTCTCTCTCTCAGTAAAAAAGCTTTATGTATTGGTCTTCTGATGGTGTAGTCACTTTTGGTCTGCCTGATCGTGCTTTGGATACAACTGATCCAGTTTCGGCAAAGCGTTTTAGAGTGCCATACAGTGGCAACCCAGATTTTGGTCTCAGACTTTTGGACCCCACTGTATATATAACACAGACAAACATAAAAGTTTGGATTTAAATTATGTTGGGGTTTATTCATTTAAATTGATCTGGATAGATGTGGGTTTATTTCTCAGAATTTAGGCTAAATCAGGTCCAAAACAAGCTCAACAGGGCCTTATCAATCATAATTACATATGAATGGTCATCACAGGAAGGTGTGTTATTGTGGTTGGCTGTGAGTGCTGACCAGAAAAGAAAACATGCATAGTTGCACACATACACACACACTCACACACACACACAGATCATTATAATCTATCAGCACAGCTCACTCTGACAGCTCTCTCAATATGGACCGTAGAGGAGGGCAGGGGGAGTATTGTTGGTCGGTGCCACAGCTTCAAGAGAAAGAATCTAGCCGCTCTTCTGGCACATACAGTTCAGGGAAAAGGCTAAATCTGCCACCACCTCTGTGCAAGCAAGGAAATCAATTGTCTCACATGGTGTAAGGTGTTTGCTGTTGCGTCTAGGGCATTAGCAGCGCAGCAGCTCAGACAAAGAGCATATGTGGGTCTGGCAGCCTCCATAACTGGGTGTTGGTGTGGAAGGCAGGAATAGGCCTCCTGCCAACCTGCATATGCAGCTGAACCTGATGGGATGCTTGGGGCATGCTCAACCAGTAGGGGGGCTTAGTTTACTGCCCCCATCGCCACAATAACAGGAGGGGGGCCCAGCTCACAGTGACATCCATCAGCAAAAAAGCAGGTAGACATTGACAGCTTCAGTTTGGAAGCACGCCGAAGCAGTGGGAGGTTACGTTTATACCCATTATGGCTTGGCACAGCCTGGGACCTAGCTCACATTTGGCCAGACGTAATCGATAAAGCAAGGGACAGGAGAACTTGTTGTTCTGCTATCTTTGAGGCCAAGGATTAATAAAGCCTGAACTTGATAAATGAAAAGTATTTTTGAATTGCCACCAAAACCATGGCTGGTAAAAGGATTTTTATCCTGCCTTGAAAAAAGTTGGAAAAAGTGGAGTCAACAGCAGATACTATTTTTATCAGGAAGAGGTTATACTGAGTTAGCCAAGACAATGCAAGTCAGCAGCAGATTTTAAATTACTCCATGGAGGGGGTGTGTTTCAGATATGTATTAGTGTGCTTGAAATGCTTTAGCAACAGAAAAGAAGGAAGAGAAAAGGAAATGTTTAGTTTCCCATATAAGGCATAATTTCCACAATCACACTTGCTTGTGCCGAGTTAACTACAGTTACCTTTCTCCTCACCTAAGCAATCGGCCCAGGCAGAGCTTTTCACAGTTGTGCCTAAACTACATATGAGTCCAAATGTGCCATCTGATGAGCTGCAGTCCCTCCCCTCTCCCTAGAGTACTTCAGAACAAAGAAGCCCTGAGCTATTTAGAGAGTGCTTGTTCAGTTTTCCCTGCACCGGCAGAGAATGAAGTCATTATGCACTCTCTGTCTCAGTTAGCCAGTTTGTGTTCACTCACTGAGAGAAAGCAAGAATGAGCAAGTCATACAGTACTGCCTCCACCAATTAGACAGCTAGAGATAATGATGGCACGCTAACAGCATTTCTCCTGCTGCAGTCTTGCCTCTTGACAAAACCGTGCCTGTTTCCTTGAACTAGCAGTTACTTCTCCCCAAGATTCCTTTTTTGTTTAATTAGGCTTGTAAATAATTATTGCAATTAAAGCCTGCAATTAGGAGGGAGAAGTGCCATTATTAGTGATGTGTTTGATGCCAGGGAGTTTTTTTAGCATGGTGAGGCATGCATAGAGGCTCCACCATTATACAGTCACTCTGTGACAGCTACGACTCCTGACACACCAGAACATTTTAATTGCGGACGTTATTATCCTGCCATCCTTACGCCTGATTCCTGAGCCAACGAGCCAACGTCTCCGGGAGAAGTGAACTATGAGAAAGTTACAGAACTGTCACTTCACTGCCCACACAACCATGGTAAATACAGGGGAAACTTGTTTATTTTGCATTGAGGTTTCTTTTTCTTTTTTGTGCTCTTTTTAAACAGACTGCAGTAGCACCACTTAGCCACATATTTGACTGATGCCTGACAACACACTTTACGCTGCACTGACACCTCTCATTGTCACATATGTCCAACACAAGGTTGATGAACAATAGACAGATTGAGGAAATGAATGCAGCTTTTATAATTTATGGGGGCTGCCATTTTAAAGTTGGGCTGGTGCTTCCAACAATGCTTTTTCCCCCCCCTAAAGAGTAACTAGCATCTAAACAAGTGTCTATGCCACCAGATTCCAAGTATTCCCCTCCTCATTAGGGGCTATTAAGTCCGCAGAGCAGTGAAAGCTCCCTGGAGGGCCTGCAATTGATGGGGTTTCAGCAGGTACAGAAACTGCCTCTGGCCCCTGCCTCTGCTATACACTAATAACACCCAGTGTGACACATGCTTGTCTCCTTATGCAGGGCTAAATCTATAACCTGCTTGGCAAGTCAAGGGTGACCAGGAGTTTGTTTGGGTTGTTTTCTAACAAGAACAAAGACCTTGCACCCATGTCCTGGGCCCAACAAAATCACACAGCACCTTAGAAGCAAACCAGACACTTGTAGCAAAACAGCAGAGGAGATAAGGGCAGGCAAAGGAAGAGTAGTACTTCAGAAACTATGCTTATTATAATTAATGAGCTAATGGAAGCTGACAGGAGGTTCACCATCAAATAAAGAGTTTAGAAGTAGCTGGTCTTTCCTATGCACTAACCATAATTAGCCCTAATCCAAGCTTAAGCCAAATACTGATTAATAGACTGGGGTTAATGCAAATATGGGGGTTTGGTTTGGTAAATGGGAAAAAAAGAGGAATCAGTTCATATAGGTGTTGGAGGATCACATGATCTCAGTCACAGCAGATTCTTTCAGCTGCAGGGTCCACCTAGAGCTAACCTTGAAGTTGACCCTGGCATTTTGATACACTGCTGAGGTCAAGAGCTGACCTCAAAACCACAATACACCTGAATCCCAATGACTCCAGGTTTCCAAGGAGAGTCTGAGATTGTGACTAGCTTTTAGAGACAGAGCAAGTTAAATAGCTTCATAAATAACATCAGATGTATTGACAGAGGCATTTATCCTGATTTGTAACCATATCAATAGCAAGTGAAGCTGTCAACCTGCCAAAAACTGACGACACCGTTTCAAAACAGACTGCATCATTGGAATTGATTCCCTTCCTGCCACCTCTGTTTCGGCAGCACCGACCCCCATGTCAGTCTGAGATAAGGAATGATGTTATATCAATCAAACCTTCCATTAGCATATGCTAGGCTTTTCTATGTTTCCTGTCAGAGCTAGCCTGCTGAAAAGTAGTATGGATGCGGACCATGGAACCAATCATGAGCCATGTGAATGGTCTGGCTGATGTGGGGTGCATTCATCTTGCACGATGCATGGCATGAACAGTCCCTTGCCACAATCATAGAGTCCTCAACTTTTACTTCCAGAAAAATGCAGATAGGGATTTCATGGTTGTATGGGATATATGGTACAATACTGCCAAATGTGCTGTGCAGTAGAAATTGCATTTGACCCCAGTCCAAAGTTCTGGCAATAGGTTTAGACTTCGGGCATAATAGTGTACCACTGATGCTTTATCATATCATCATATCATGCATGAATGCGCATCTCCAGACAATTACAGAAATTTGATTTTTTTAAAGCAATTTCAACCAAATTGCTACCAGATGAGAGTACCACCTGTGTGAATAGTATATCTTACAAATTTTCCTTAAAAAATACTTGATTGGCTTTGTTGGGATTTACAAAGCATGCCACTAATCCCTGATTTGGACAGCTTGAAATAAGTATATTTTCATAGTTCCCCTTCAATTAGCGTTGTGACTTAATCAAAGTCTTTGTGCAGAGCAGGTTGCATGACATTGATTGGTGAGGATAGGGAAGATGGAGGTCATTGGTCAAATGACTTTCCTTGTAGCCTTTCTTCAACAAGATCAACTGCACTATAACAGGGGTCAAGAAGAGACCAGTGGGTGATAAGGCCAAATGCTGCTGTGTATGTAAATGGGAACCACTTTGAAATAGGGTTCTGTCTATAACAAAAACATGACACACACACACACACACACACACACACATTCTTAACAGACATGATAGCTTAACAACAACTTAGCTCTTGAATAAGGATTTCAGCACAACCACATTCTACATGTGTGTGTGTGTGTGTGTGTGTGTTGCTGCCCTTAACTGAATATTAATGCTGCTTCGTTCTCATTAATCACATCCTCTGCTCCGCTGATTTCCTGTTAGCCCCTCCATCACATAAAGGCCTCCCCCTAACAACCCCCACAGACACAAAACCATGCACAGACTGCCAGACAGACACATACACACATGTACACACAAATACGCACACACACACAAAGAAAAAATGGTGGCTATGGGCCAACTCAATCTGCATCTGCTATGAGGGACAGTGCAAATCAGGAAAAAATAAAATAAATCGGCAGCAACCATGTTCATCACAAAGCTGTAAATCATGAGCCATGTACAGGACCAACAGTGCATGCAGGCCAAGAATTACTATGCATACATTTCCACAAAAATGTACACAGCAGATATGTTTTGCAGAGCCTGCAGGAGAATGATTTAGCATCCCATCCGACAATTGCTGTAGCTTCAATTTTTCTGAAGCCAGATATAGAATAAGTAGATGATATCTGCCTGAAAGGCTTCAGAGGCATAATAAGAGCATCAGTATTTTTATGAGTGGCAGTTCCAGCTCTGGGTGGTGTGGGAGACAGAAAGAGGCTGTAGTCAGTCTCACTCTGTGTGAAAAAATCCTATTTCCCAGTGCTTGATAACCACACAACTCATTTCCTACACATCCCTCACCCTGGCCAAACAAAGGTGGAGGTGCTTCAAAATGGGAATAGATGTGTATGTGTGTGTGTTTGTGCAAAATAGGGGTTAAAGGGTTGAAAAGACACAAAGCAAGTAATCTGGTTCCCAAAGCAGGAAAATAAGGAAATCATGCATGGGTTTTAAATCTCACAGCTGGGTACTGGGGGTAATTGCAAAGTAAAAAAAAAAGTCCTTTATTAGCTGATGATCTCTAAAGCAATAAAGTTGCTTTTACGGGGTGAGATGGGGAGGGAGGGAAGGAGGCTGCCACTGTTTCAGAAGCACGGTTGTGGATCGTACATGGAAGCTCTTATTCTTTGGTGTGGTCTTTAGCGATGACAGCAGCACATGCCAGGGAATCAAGCCCACCCGCGTTACTCAGAATGATAGAAATTTCACACTTATTCTAATAGAAATGTGGGCGTGGAGAAGACGTTGTCAAAGCCCGCTCTAGCATGATACTTTTCAGCCACGTCAACACTGACTTTACACATCATTCCATAATGCACTGGACCTCTTGTCCCTCTTCATTTTATCTGCTAGCAGTAAATGGAGACAGATGGCAGCTCTTTTCAAAAACACATTTCTTTTCAATGCTGCTTTTCTCTCATTCTGGTGCTCTAAACTTCTCTGATGCTCTAAAGCAAACTGTATATGAGGCGCAACATGCATAACATCTATGTTCCTCACACTGCTGGAATGCTGGCCTTCGCCAAACAAATAACTAAGTAAATAAATGATTGGTCGTAAATCTTGCACTGGCTCATTGCTTATAACTGTCACGGCCAACCCCGACATCACCGACAATGTCACCCTTCACCACCAGAGGTCGCGATCTCCAGAATACTAGTACTTCCGGTTTATCGGTTCACGCACACATTTCCGGGACACGTCTACACACAAACAATATAAATGCACTTGGTTTTGCCCTTCGGTTTCCTCTGCCTGTGTGGTTGTCTTTCTGGTTATTGACCCATACGCCTGTACAACAACGACGAGTTGGAATTTCCCTGATTTCAATAATAAAGAGTTCTGCACTTGGATCCGTCACGTGTTCAGTCTGATCACTCGTAACAGAAAACTTCGCCTTCAAATGGATCCAGCGGAGCTCGAGGCTCGCTTGTCCCAGCAGGAGAGGAGGTTGGATGAGATGCTCCAGCTGCTACAAGCTCACATTCAGCCGCGGAGCGAGACTCCTGCCCGCGCCGAGCCAACACCCACACCTCCGAAGAGGTACAATGGGGCCCCGGACCAGTGTCAGGGGTTTCTGATGCAGTGTGCGCTATACATCCGACATCACCCGGAGATGTTGCCTCACCATAGTTGGGATTGCGCCATCAATCTCCTCCCAGGCGCCGCACCTCCATGAGGTCGAATCTATCCCCTCTCTGGACCCGAACACACCGCCATGACGGACTACATCCAGGAGGCCTTCATGGGGAAGAAAGGAGGAGGGCTTCGACCGTGTATCAACTACCGGGGACTTAACCCGCGTTAAAGAACCGCTACCTTCGCAGCGCCTTCAACCTGGTTCGTATCAGGAAGGGGGACGAGTGGAAGACGGCTTTCATGACCACAAGGGGGATGCCGTATGGTCTGGCGAACGCACCCTCCGTGTTCCAGACATTTGTCAACGACGTGCTCCGAGACATGCTGGACAGATGGGTCGTGGCGTATATAGATGACATTCTGGTATATTTGGGGAACATGGAGGAGCACGTACAACACGTCAGGGCCGTGCTGACCAGGTTACTGGAACACCAGATATTCGTGAAGCTGGAGAAATGTGAGTTCCCAGTGTCTCCTTCTTGGGCTATGTGATCACGCCACAAGGAGTTGCCATGGTCCACCAAGGTCCAGGCGGTGACTCAGTGGCCTCAACCCCGCAACATCAAAGAGGTGCAGAGGTTTCTGGGATTTGCCAACTTCTACCGTAGATTCATCCGTGGGTTCAGTTCTGTGGCTGCCCCATCAGTTCAAGTAGGTTTTTATTGTCATTTCTCCATATACCTCGTATACATTGAAATGAAATGTCGTTTCTACAGGACCA
>JAOUQW010000016.1:17165511-17188423 GCA_028565825.1 Olivaichthys viedmensis
GACGAACGAGGGACAGCTGGAAACACTTAACAGCACTCACGTGTCACAAACAGGGAAACACAAACAAGTTCATGTCCACGGTCGTCGCTATGACGACCGCTCACGCTATGTTACGCGCACAGCCGTGCGCGTGACACTCATAGCACTAAAAATAAATAAAAGTCCTACATATAACATGTAACACACTCAGGCCATGTCCACACTAATATGGATACATCTGAAAACGCTGTTTTCGTAATAAAAAGTCCAAATTGGCGTTTTTACATTGTTTTTAAAAAGATTTTCATCCCCACTGAGACGCAGAGACGACAGGACAACGCCTATACCGAACCAGGAAGTTTACACTAGTTACGCAGTTACTAGTTACGCAGTTTGATGTGATGCGTGCCTGCAAAGATGGATTAGTTAAGTGACAAAAAAAAATCTTTTTTTACGGTCAGTTACAGCATGGAGCACATCATACAGCTGTAAATACTGCCTTGCACACAGGAATGCAGTGTTTATATTGTACACAGCTCTGTTCATTTGTAAAATAGTGACCAAAGCGGCACCTACGGGAGTTATATTAAAAAAACGTCTGTATTGTACAGTATATGTTGGAGCTTGGTCATGGTCATCAGGGGCCAATCAGAGGACAATAGACATCAGCGTTTTCAAATATTTCAGTTTTCCCCCATTCACACTACAACGTGAAAACAGCGTTTTCAAATGTATCCAGTGCTGGAGATACATTCCTTTTTCAAAAATATGCGTTTTTGGTTGACGAAAATGCCATTTTAGGCCAAAACGCAGAAAAACTTGTGATGTATTCGTATTAGTGTGGACATGGTCTCAGACATCAATAGTCACACATGCCACTACACCCAGAAATAAATTGTAACAGATTACCACCACTTTAAAATATCAATAAGTGAACAGGCAGAGGGAAATTTGCTACAAAGGAAAGATGATCACTCCCTCCAGTTATCCTTCATGAAGGGAGTGGGGGTTGGGCTCAAATAGAATTTAAGAAGGTGTCAGAGCACAGTCTCGTGTAGGCAGCCTATAACAGCCCCTGAATTCTCCCACTTCTTCTTGTTGTGACAGCGAACATAAATTAAATTAATTTCAACAGGATTCCTATCCTGTCTCCTTTCCAGTGGGTCAGTATGCACCTGTATATTGCATCATGTGTAATATAAGGTCACTATACTATTTTTGTGGAAATGCTTGGAAGATGAGGGCTTACAGACACCATGACCAACCAGGCTCCATATTGGCTCTAGAAGCTCTCTAGCTACACCATGAGGTGGTGTAAACCATGCTTACACGATGGCGCCGGAATTATCTTTAGGACAAAAGTGTGACAGGAAGGGAGGTGGTGGGAAGCCGGGGATGTGTGGGGACTTGGGAAAAAGAACTGGGACAAATGGCGGCCCACCCAAGCGTGACTATCCCTGGTGAAAGAAGGCAAACAGATGAGTGTTCATTTATTTCTGTCCGCACATCTTCAAGGCTCATACTAAAATAGGGAAAGTGGGAAGCACCGGAGGAAGAGAGGAGCAGAGCTAGGCAAGACAGGAAGGAAATGCCTCAAGTGTCATTAAAATCCTGCAACTAAGACTGAACCTGGGCAAGCTGGTAAATGCATATGGCACAAATGGCATAATAATAATAATAATAATAATAGTAATAATACTATAAATGTTATTCATATAGCACCTTATATGCAATATCAATAAATATATGAAATATATGCACACACATTCAATACTGTTCCACTGTTAAACAATTTTTGGCATTCACACACATGCAAGAGTATGCAGACACTATGTATCTCAACAAATCTCCCTGCATCAAAATAAAACAATTGCAGCAGCTGCCTACATTTCTACAACATTACATTTGTAGTGAAATATGGTCTGAAACTCTAAACAAAGAAAATGGCTAGAGTCAGAAGTGCATGGTATAAATCAGTCTCAGGTTGGGCCCTATGATAAACAGCGCACTGCCACCCATCCCTGATTGATCTCAGGGGGGAAAGACTTAAGAAGAGCAGCTGACAGCGGCACACATTAGATGTGTATATGCTGTTTTATGTGTGTCTTTGGAATGGCCATGAGGGCAGAAGGGAAGAAGAGAGAGAAAAGAGAGAGAGAATATTTTAGAGGAGACCTGCAGTGACATTGTGTAAATAGTATTATAGTGACAAAGGAAAGAGGAAGATACCAAAACAGGATCACATGCCAGAGAGAAAGAAACGACTGATGACAGCGACCAACCAGATGGATGAAGGAAAAGAGAGAAAGAGAGAGACAAAGGGAAGAGAGAGAGAGAGAGAAATGTTCACTCTCCACAAACTCTTTTCATAATCCAGTGTCAAGCATTTATTTTTTCTGAGTAAGAGAAAATGAGACAAAAAATGAGATAGACAATACATGAGCAGAACAGAAATTGAAGGGTGGCAGGATAAAGTGAAGACAGAAAAATAGGAAGAAGTGAGGGAACAAAGACAGAAAGGCAGGTCTATAACAAAGCATTTGTAAAAAATAACTACAAGAAAACACTGGCATTTAATATGAATATGAATCGTACAAGCAGCCACAGGATGGATGGTGCAGCTCTTACAGACTAGCCTGCAAGAAACTGTATGTAGGCCAATGCCATTAGGCCATTAGTGCCGGTCAACGCTTAACTAGAGTGTGTGTGTGCACGTGTGCATGTGATTAGAGTTTGCTGGGCGGAATCAGAGAAATAGACACAAGATTAGCATACTGATACTCATCTGTAGAAAAAGAGTTGTGGCCAGACAGTGGAGGAAGCTGCGTGTGTGTGTGTGTGTATGTACACAACTCCAAATGTCCATCCTTCAGGCCCCTGGGGCCACCTCAAACCCCTCATTATGGAGGAAAATGACAGCATCAATGACAGCTGTCAAATTTGGGTCACACGGGAGTCTGAATTATCTCCATTCCTGACACTTCATAAAGGTAAATATGCTTTAGACACAAACATAAGTACTTGGCAATGCATACTGTGTTTCAGCCCATAGGGTATCAACATTAAGAGCTCTATTGCATCCATCAAATACAGACATAATTTATTACCAAATCAAATTATGAAATATTACCGCAGATGTGCATGTTGTAACGCAAGCCTCTATATTTCAAAGTTCTGGTCTTCTTGTCTTGTCTGCTGGCCACCGGGGAGATCCTGGACGTCTCAGTGTCTTAACTGTGTCCACTGACTAATTCACTGGGGTATTACCTGCATTATAAACCATTTCCTCACTGTAAATTGCCTTCGTGAGGTAATGTCTGGCTTGGGACGTATGAGACTGCGGCTTTCCAGCCATGTCTGTGATTGAAGATATGCCCCAGTTGCTACTAATCTGTTATAAACATATTTAAGTATCTTGCTTTTTGGTTTATTATAGTCTTTACTGACCAGTTAGAATGAGTCCAGTTAACAAATATAGTTCTATCCTCTGTCTTTATTTAGAAATTCACAGCACAGAAGAGAAATATAATGCCACATTCCTTCCCTCTCTCATTTATTCTTTATTCCTTTCATCCATGTACCACAGACTCCGGTCAGTCAGCGCTGTGTTTGTCCAGATTCTGGACACGTTTTCTGGCTGCAATTGCATTTCCTATTGGCCACTAACAGCATCACTGAGCTTAGTTTAAACACAGGGCCAATATAGCATGTTCTCTGTTTCTCTCTCTCCTGCTTTTTCTCCTTCTTTCCTCTTGTCTTTCTGCTTTCACCAGACACAGGAAAACACAAAATCCACTACTCAATTTTTATTCCTCTCCCACTGAACATTATTTGGCTGCTGGCAAAGACTGAGTGGGAGAGAAGGGAAAGAGAAAAAAGAGATAGAGAAAAAGACACACTTTAATCCATCTGATCGTTTCTTTGTAGCTAGAGGACCTCATGCTTTTTATGTGTGCACAATAAATCCTAAGGAAGAGGATGGGGCTTGAAACGCTGATAACGGTCATCCACCATCAAATGTAGACTCGCAATGAGGATGCTTGGCTAATCGAAGTGGGTTGTGCATGTGTGCGTGTGCATGATTGTCCATGCATGATGACAATGTATTTGAGAGCAATGGCTTGAGAGCAAGACGTAAAGGCAAACACTCAGTGTGCGTGTGCGTGTGTATTAAAACACTAGTGTTACAGATGACCTTAGCCTCGTGCCTTAGCCACAGGATGTCTGGGCGAGAAGGAGAAAGAGAGATATAGAGAGAGGGAGAAGAAGGGGGGCAAAGGGAATCCTGTTTGTTTTAGTTTTACTGAGTGGATGTTTTGACTGCACTGAGTGAGTCGGCTGCTGAAGACAGTAATATAAACCATACTTCTTTCTGTACAGCCTAATTATTGTCAAAAAAATGGTCCTTGTCCTGAAAGTTGTACTTACAATTGTATATTAAAAGTATCTTATTTACAAGAAATGTAGTATAGTTCAGCTATAACCTTGTCGAATGCAGTGTTTAAGAAACCATAAAAATAGCTTGACGTACATTTCTTACTACCAAATAAACAGATGGTACAAAAAATTTAAACTCTAACGCCTTGATTTAATGTCAATGGTTTAGAGGCCACAACTAAAATCATTCAGCAATGGCCCCTCGTGAAAAGTGGACTGAGGTGATCAGGTCACACACAAGCAGCCATGTGGAAAGAGAAGTCTGCTTTGGCGTCTGAGAAACCAGGATCTCTTTCCTAACCCCCCTCCTTCCATCCGTCTATTCTCTTCTATCTTTCATTCCTTTCTTTCCCATTTTGGGTTCCCCTTTGTGAACATTATTACTCTTTGCTGAGTCACGTGCTGATGCGTTGAAGATGCAGTGCAAAGCATTAAACCTCCACAAAATCAGCTTGTGCCCAGGTGGTCGTGCCACGCTTTGGAGGGTTGCACTTCCTTTGACCTTCAGTCCTCTATCTAAGGGGGGGTGACTGAGGGTGGGTAAAACTGGAGGGGGAGCAGGGAGAGTGGCAGAGCTTTACCATAATTCAATAACACTAATCCCCAATGAAGAGACAATGAAGGAGATGGTGGAGGGGGTGAACTAACCGACCGTGGCATGCCTGGCCCTGGGGCCCGTTGTAAGGGGAATGAGTGCAGCTGACAAACTCCCTGCGTTCAAGTGGAAATTAGGGGTTAAGGGAGTGGGGTTCCAGCTGTCTCCCTGTCAACCTGGTGAGTTACAGGCTACAACGGGTGTGTGTGTGTGTGTGTGTATGTGACTGAGAGGAGAGGAAAGGTTCTCAGTCAATCTCAGTCACACGCACAATCGATCATTATTTGAACCATCATTCCCAGTCCTGTCATTTAGAGGGACACACTAACTTTTGACCTCTGAGATAGAGTCCATATCATATATAGATGTGATGTCCAAGTCCCTTTATTCTTTACATGTGATGTTGTGGCCCCACTCTTCTGCTTACCCATTTCAGCTCTTATGAAACTGAAAATACTTAGCAATACTGGCTGTAAGAAGTTGAACTTAACACCCCGTTAGCACTTGGACACAATTTTTTGTTGCTCCCCTGAAATGGGAGGACTATAAGTCACATATCCTAAATTCTCCTAAAATAAAAATAAAATCTTCATTGTATTAATCTACCAGGCATTTTTATTTCACATCATTTCAGTTTTTAATAACTAAATTGTAGCCTACAAAATTACATGTCTCTCAGGCGTACTGAGAATTTAGGATTTAATTTGCAAAACTTTGGTGATTTCTGCTTGCTATGGCAACTGTTCCAAATTCCCTAGAAGCTAGTTAATAACCAGACCACACCTTCATCTCTTTGGGTCTTTTCCTATACTAGTTGTTAGTTCAATATGAGTAAATCATAACTAATAGTCTAGCTAGTCAGTATGCGTTCATGAAGAATGTGAGTCCCATTAAAATGTGTTACATAAGATTTTATATTTTTGTTTAATTTATGAGCTGGACATTAATAGCATGCAGTTAGGTTTCATGTTTCACGTTTCCTTCACAAAACACATTTTAATGTTAAGGAAATAAAATTAAGAACTTTGTATGTCAAACTGTATGTGATTTGGCATTTATGTTATCTAGTCAAACATTTATTTTCACACTGCATACAGGCATGCTACCTTTAATATGTATTTCATTATTTGTTTCCCGTGAAAACCACACCACACTTCTAGATTATAATCCTCCTATACCATTCCCTGTCAGGTTGGGCTGCATGCTTCCTTTGTAATATATGCATGGACGTTTCGAGATAAAGATTTAAACCATACGCTCTGCTTCAATCTGCTCCTTACAAGGGCTCCATGGTGGATAAGTATTATCACAATAGTCAGCAATGCATCACAAACAACAACTGTGTTTTTGTTAACAATTATTTATTTAATTAATTATTGGTTCACTTCATTAATCGGTTGGCTTTAATGTTTATATTCATGTTTTATTAAAAAAGCAGACGACACCATTACACCCATGCATAAGTTATACCACCTCTTATAGTCTGGGAATTCTGTATTTATAAAAAGGCCTAAATGATTTATGTGTAACTCATATTTACTTTTTAATTTACTTAATTTACTATATTGAATGCCTTGATTTGATAACTTAATACAACTTTTGCTAAATCCGTCCTAAAAAGAGAGGTTGCAATGGTTGACAGATGTTCTCATGAAAGCAAATAAAGTATGATGATCCATATCATCTTTGACATGTTACAGAACTCAGCCGACAAACAAAGCTGTTCTTCTTATTAGCTGTTTTTCTCTGCTACATCTGCCATCCAGCCAGCTGAATGAGTTTAAAAGACCATGGCCTCAGCCATTCTCCCCTGGGCTTTCACATACACAGCTGACATGATGATGACTGATACGGAACACTACCTTTTGCGTATATACTCAGTGCAGCCCTGACAATGGATGCCTGCGAAATAGCTTACAAGCACTCACTCTCCACACTCACACCACACACATACACAAAGACATGTGCAGCTCTACTGGAATTGTGAAAGAGCACATGACCCCAAATGATCCTTCACAAGCCCACAGCAGACATGGCTCTTCTGCCACAAAGATGACCACAAAAATTGCACAAAAGTGTAGACACACACACACACACACACACACATACACACACTCGGAGTGGACGGTGAAGGTTGTTATTACCAGAGGAGACTGGAAGGCTGCATATTTAAAGCCCCAATAAGGAACAGCAACTCAGTATTGGTAGCACAATGTGATTGCAGGTTTAGCTGTCATCTGAAAATCTCAAATAGCACACCGTATAGTAGTTTTAGTTCATGGTTTAAAGCTAATAACCCATGTATACTTGCAGTTAACACAGTTTTGTGGAAAAAACAAAGAACATAAACAATGATGTCTCTTTATGATGTGTCACAACTCTCTGCTTCCCTCCGAAGCAGATGCTTAAGACACTAAATGCTAATGACAGCAGCACAAAAGAGCAGTTCAGAATGTGATGGCTTTCACACCACCTCAGATGCCTGTATTGTATCAACAGCAGTTCCTCTGGATTAACTACACAGAATGTATGCAGGGGAAACAGGGAGAGTGAGTAAAAGTTCTCTTGAGGATCTTGTCTCTGGCTTACTCCTACATACTTGAGTAGTGAGAGAACTTCCTCTTATAGAAGAGAGACAAGGAAAGAAAGCAAGAAAGAGTAAGCTCTCTCCAAACTGCTGTGTTCTCCTGAATGTAAAGTGTTTATTTTGAGAACATTAGTGCCCACTTAAATATAGCAATTTACATTCCAACGTGAGGCCCCAGCAATAGAAAACTGCTTGCAAAATGCAAAATTAAAATTAAAAGTGTGATGGTATTCTGTGAAAGGACTGAAATCGGTATAGTAAATGCCATTAACATTATGTTATATTAGTATATATATTGATGCCACAAAAATGTTATTTCCAAATGTGGCATGCCCTTTGCAAGAAGATTTTTAAAACAGAATAGCCTTCTTTGATTATATTAAATGATAAACTGAATGAAACATACTGACAGCAGTTTTAGAGAGGGCAAATTATTAAATTTCTCCAAAATAGAAGAGAAAGTTCTGGGCAGACCGGTTTAATCCTTAAGGCAGGTCACAGTGATCCTGGAAGGAGGAAGTATTAAAGGTAGCTCTGAAATCTACACCAGCTCAAGTGGAGCAGATGTTTGCTTTGAGTGTTGAGATATTAGTAAGTAATCGCTCTCCTGTGGGAACCTGTACTTCTGTCTGAAACCGGCTTAGAAAGCAGACACACACGGCCCTGTGCAGTCTCGCTCCGTCTCTAGCTCTCTCTCACACACACACTCACACAGGAACACACATGAACACACACTTACACACATCATTAAGGCTAGCAGCCCTGGGTTTGAGAGAAAATATGGCAGACTATTAGCCTGAACTTTCCCATTTAGAACATGTGTAATAGCATTACATGCAACGAGGCAAGACTGACCCAAGGCAACACATGAGTAACGCACTATTGAGTTCATTCATGCATGCCCTCGCAAATGAGTCACTCATAGTCTGTACCTATATAGCGGTAATCTCAGAAACTAACCAGACACTGGCATATGAACACACACCAAGTAATCAGTGGAATTACAGTGGGATTGAGAACAAAGCCTTGAGCCACAGGCTGTAATATCAGACAGATAGACACTATAATTGCACTATGGGAACACAAAGGTTGCAAGTGACCTTAATCCATTAGAGGAGCAGACCATGGTGGAATCTCAATAGCTGAAGAGACAAGGAATAATAGCTTTCTGCTGGCGCTAGAAAATGTCTAACTAATAATAAATGCATAGCACAGTGCAGATCTGGACTCTAACATAAATGATCTATTACCATGAAAGCAACCCTGGACAAGGCATGGAGCTGAAGTCTAGCCTGAATGACGTTAGGCGGAAATGTACTAAACAAGCATTCTTTTGCATGCAGATGTGTCAATCTGGATATTTTGGTGCATGACATCTCACTGTAAGTATGCAATGCTCACAATTGTCCCTGTCCTAATGAAAGACCAAAAGCTTAAGGAGCCAGAATCTTTATTTTCCTCTCTCTTGCTGTCACGTTGTAGCGCGGGAGACAGGACACAAGTGCAAGCTGATCAGTTTTAAACATTTATTCTCACAATACACATACAGACACTACACGTAACATTAAACAATCAGGCACAAACTGGACAGAACAAGAGGGCTTTTTAAACACTACTAATCACTAACAAACGACATGCAGGTGGGAACAATCATATCACGAGACAGGGAATCACAAACAAAAACTATGGCCGTTCGGCCACGCGCACCGCAGCGCGAGGCGGCGTGCACGTGACACTTGCTTACCGTAGTTTACCTTGAATTAAGAGGAAAAATAAATCATACCTGCATAACATTTGCTATAGTGAAAGCCATGAGTCAAAATATTGCACTAAGGCAGAATATTAATAAACCATATACTGCACTGGAAAGCAAATGAAAAGAAAAAAAATGCTTGAGGATATTTTTTTTTCTTTTTTTTAACTTGAAAATATTACATTCTTTTTCTGAGATACTACTGTCTGTTTTTTTATCATCTACTTTAAAAACATGCTAGCACTCCCCCAGGATTAGTAGTTTCATGCTGTACAATGGCTGTGTGCATTTGTAAATGCTATTTCTTCCCTCCAGTGTCTGACTGACCAAGCCCTCCATCTGGAAATGCCAATCAAAAGTTTGATTGGCAAGCTTTTAAAAATGTTTTTAATAAATGAACATTTCTTTGTTGGTTTGCAATAAGTTCACATATTAAAGACTAACACTGTTTATATTTTAGGAAAACAATATCCCACTGGTAAATATTTCTTTCTAAAATAAAAAAATAAAAAAATAACTAGAACTGCTGCACATACGAACTGTCAGTTTTGCCAGGCTTTCCTCACAGATGCCCTGCCGTGCCTCTTACAGGATTTCCCAGAGGTTTCTGGTTGGACACCTTTCGCAAACATTTTGGTCCAAGTTCTTCCAGAGAAGCTCGATTGGGTCAAGGTCAGGTCACCGGGCAGAAAAAATGCAGAAAGTATGCTAAAAAATAGTAGAGTCGACAAAAAAGGTTTCTGCCAAGTGCAACCTCTCTAATCAATCGGAGAGAGGCTGAATGTGGCATGAGGCATGAACCAAGCGCACCAAGCAGAGGACAGTGCTGAAGTAGAAGTCTCACGGGACTGGCAAGAGATTGTGTTGCAAATTAGAAGACGCATAGCAGAGACACTGAACATTATATATTTTTTCTTTAAATAAGACAGAACAAAAAATTCAAAAAATAAAATAAAATAAAAACTTACTTGACAATGCTGAAGTTACAAAAAGCAATTCCAGCTGCAATTGTATAGTCTCCTGAACTCTTTACACGATGTAAGGCATTAGACATAGCAGGTAGACTGAAAATTGCACTCTTCACAATATTAAATTCCCTATTGGATGGGCATCTAGAGAGATTCCTTCACCTTTTGGTATAAATCAGACTAATTAGCTTGTAAATGAGAAGGCAAATGTCAACCCCTGCTGACTAGTGGAGCTGGGAGGACAGTGCTGGAGGCATTTTGAAGAAAAGACAACTCAGCGTTTCCTGCCTGTCACCATGTAAAGAATTCCACAAAAATCTGCACGGTGATGAAACTTTCTATGCCATTTTACATAAATGCCAGAAACAAACTATATGAAAACCAAAGTCTTTCCCTTAACCTCTTTAACACGGACAAATTATCCCTCATGGCCATAGAGGTTTTTTGGCTTGTTTCCACCAAGGTACTGAAAATGGTGGATTAGCTCATTAGTGTGCTACTAGCTTCCACTTCCCTTGCGAAATCTATTCACTTGGATTAAATTTTCATTTTGGGACTCCTTCAAAACTTTGAGAGATTAGCTAAAACAAATCATAAATCCAGTACCAAGGTTATCTGGATAGCACACTGAAAGGCAACATAAAATGTTTCTAGCCACATTTTTTTTTATTATCCACTGCATCTGAATGGTTCCATAATGCCACAGCGTGGATACAGTTTCATGAATCTGTATGATAAGAATCTTGCTTAGTTGTGGTGTAGTACTGTTGAGAAACACGTCTAAACGTGTTTTCACAAACTTGTCTAAACACATTCTACACACTCATTAATCTTTAGCCAGCTCGTCACTCTGGACTAAAGAACTGTATTCAGAAACACACACACACAAACACACACACACACACACACACACACACACACAGATTGACAGTGAAACCTCAACTTGATTCACACATTTCAAGGTTGTCAGTGCTTGTTGTTTCCCTGTCATGAGTCTAAAGACCGGCAGGGTTCCTTCAGCTGTTCACTTCAAGGTTCTCTGTGTGCTCTTTCACTCGACAGCTGGTTTTAGGCCCAAACCCTCTCCCACACCCACCTTTACAGTAACTCAAAACCCCACCGACACTTATTTTAGTGACTATAAAGAACCGTTCAAGCTGTATTGGACCCCCACAATGTTCAGACAAATAAACTTTCTCTGACTTTAAAAAAAAGATCACTAGAACCCCCAACCCCTCGGCATGGGGCCTAGCTGCTGTCCATATGGTGCCCCCTCAATGGCATACTGAAGCTGAGCTGCATAATTCGGTGGCCAGGGGAGCCATTAAAAAGCCATTAATTGCAAAGTTGAGGTCTCTCACGGCAATGATATGCTAATATTTTAAAGCATGGATAAAAAAAAGAGAAGAGATGCCTGAGCAAAGAGTGATCATAAAAGGGGACAGAAGGAATGAGGGAAGAAAGGGATGTAAAAAGAGACCGACAAGCTTCTCCAGGTCACCTCGGCAGCACAGCGCTCATGCAGTCTGTGTAGCACAAACATGCACACACACACACTTACGCGTGCACTGACACAGTTGGTGGGAGAGAAAGAAGAAGCTCAAGGCATCAAAAACAAAGGGGCCCATGTTCAGGAAAACAGTATTCAATTTAAGTGATATGTTTTAACTCTGTCCCTTCAGTGTCAATGCACATTCGAGCACACACCAGAGGCAGAGAAAGAGAGAGAGAGAGAGAGAGAGGGAGGGAGCACTCTTCACAAACTCTCACACACTTCCCCAATGTAAAGTGTTTATTTTTCCTAGCAAAACCCATTCAGCTGTTGTGCTTATCGGATGTTTTCTCCATTTCAGATGGGGCTCAGTGAAAATCAGAGAGGCTAAGCCCAGCACAAGCAGCTTACCCAAATACGGTGTGAGCAGGGATTTATGCTGCTTCACCCCAGATTTATTCATTTCATTAGCAATTACTAAGCATATACACTTTCTAGACTTGCAGTGTAAGTAAAACATGGCATCTGTTCTGACATGGTCAGGAAAATGAACAAATACAAGGAGCAAATGTCACTGTTCATTCTGCTTACATAAAGCTGTACTCACAGTAAAGAAAATGTGCGTTTAGATTTGCAAACAAAATCATGCTTCCATTTAGAGATGAAAATTTACAAAAGCAGCAATTTGTTTCAGATTATTGTACTCCTGGTGGCCTGTTGTTGAGTGCAAGCTATCACAAAAGCAGTGGTGTATAGTACCAAAGTAGAAATACTTTGTTATGGTACTTAAGTATGTTTTAGGAATATTTCTACTTTACTCCAGTATAGATGTTTCAGCCAACTTTACTGAAATTTTAAAAACAAAAGGCTACTTTTACTGCAAGAAATTTCAAATAAAGTCACCGTAGTATGAAAACAAATCAAACACAAAAATCCATCCTGATATAGACAGGAATTAGGACATAAATCCTCAAAATTAATTTTGCTTTCACAAGTATATTGAAAAGCATATTGTATTTCTCCTGTTAATAGTTTTATTATTATATGAACACATTATTTGACATAAAGGAAATGGCAGACTGGACTTTTTTTTGTTAACAGTTTGTAAGAAACTGTTGATCTGAATATTAAGTTTAAGTAGGTTTTTTAAATTATTATTTCAACTTTTACTTTTACATTCCCAAAAAAGGTATCCTTACTTTTATTTAAGTATGACTTTTGGGCACTTTATACAACAATGCATCAAATTAGTAACTTTAAGATCAACACATTTATGGAGATCCTGTGAAACACATGGCACTAATTCTGCACTATACACTCAAGAATAATAACCACTGTCCTTTATTCGGGACTGTAGCAGGTTAATAAGGCATTTATAGGAAAGGGAGGGGGCTGAGCGAAGCCTGGCCCCTTCCTGAATGACTAGGGCCCAATGGTGAGATATTGGGGTGGGTTATATTTGCTGTTAACTACGCGTACGTGCACACAAGATGGCTGTATCCTGCTTTCATTCAGCACATTGATTGTACATGTCCCAAAATATTTACGCAACGCATGCATGTGGTGCAATACCAGTGTAAACGGCGGGGGCAGTATAGTGAAGCAACGCGCCGATCAGTAGGACGAGAGAAATAAACTCTTGTTGCGACGAGATTGGTTTAATGGCCTGATACACCATCTACATTGACACAGCTATCGCTGTTTCTGCCATTTTCTCAAGAAAACACACTATCATAGCCTCCTCAACTCCCACCATCTTCACTGTTTACCTTGTTGTGCAAAATCAGAGGACATGTTCGAAGAAGGTATTCCAGTGCTGGCAAGGTATATTTTGAATATGTGAATGCACGCCTACATGTAGTCACGCAGCAAGTATAACCGCGCCTTACAGCACTCCATCCCAGCCAGGCCTACAGTGTGGTGCTGAAGGCAATGCTTTAGAGAGAGTGGGCTTAATCAGAACCAAATTACCAAAAACATCCGATCAAACCACACCCACACATACACATACAAAGAAAAGTCAACATTTCAAATTGTCATGTGCGCGGCTGTGCGCGTGATACAGCGTGGCGGTCGCCAAGGCGACGACATCCAAGTGCGCGACCACACGCTTTTGTTTTCATTTATTCTCCGTCACGTGAAGTATGTTAAATGTTCCCAGCTGTTTCACATGTCTGTCTCACCTTGATTTCTAAGTGTTTAAATACCCGCTTGTTTCCGTCCTGTGTTGTCTTCCATTTTGTGTGTCACCACGCCTGTCGCGGTGTGTATTGTTTTGTGTGTAAACCAGTGTCAGTATATGTTTAAAATAAATATGTTTAACGTTCAGAGCGGCTTCGCGCTTGTGTCCGCACTCCCACGCACCCAAACCATGACACAAATAGTTAATAGAGAAGGAGAAAAGCTGGCAGAAATATATTCTAGCACATAGAAGAGAAAAAGAAGATAATTTTGGGATCGTCTAAAAAGAACCAAAAGAATAATGGGAGCACGAGAGTATTAAAAAGTTAATGGGCCTATTAGGCTGACCAGATCGGCCTTTGTCTGTTTTATGGCTTATTATCCTTTTATGTGTTGTCTCTCTCAAATGCCTCACAGTTTGTTCTGATGTGGAAAGCTTGTGTTTGGGTATGTGTGGCCAGCAAGGGAGACTTTGAACAAAAAGATAAGGAAAATCTAAAAAATGCATTCACTCCTGTGGGGAAGGTCATTCCACATAAGTCCACAGAGGATGGCACGAAAGGAAGAGAATAAATTATTTTGCTCATCTTTTAAAACCCACATTGACCCTGACTTTAACTTTGGATCTGATATGCAGATGGGAGCACAAATGTGAAATACTTATATTGGATTGTAGCTTGTTTTTTTTATCTGAAGAGGTAAGAAGAGAGATACATAGAGAGAAATAGGGAGGAAGAGAAGCAGGACAGAGAAAAGACAGATTTCTCAGAGTTTTTCTGCCTGCAGTAAATATGCTGTTTTCCATCACTGACACTTGGTGATGGTTCTTTTTGCTTATTTGAGGGAGGAAGTCATTGTAGTTTCAAAGGAAAAGCAATTTCCTTTCAATCTTACAAGGCAACAATAGCTTCTAGTGGAGACACTCTTCAGCTCCTGCTACTATTGCTACAATCCCAGCTGCTCTTCTTTATTTTGTTTCCATCCCTCCCTTGGTCTTGCCTGTTTAATAAATTAATTAGACAACCAGAGCCAGTCTGTAAAACACCAGAGTGCCTAAGATAAGGTACACCAAGTGACCAAAACGATTCCTCCCTTAAATTCATTAACATATTCATCACATGAAATCGTGTAGGAACTAAAGCTCTGGACTTGGTTTTAGAGATTAACAGAAAAAAGCCATCATTAGTTAAATGTGTGGTTCTCAATCCCAGTTGTGGGAATTCAATACACTGCATGTTCATGGTTTCCTTTTCTAACACACCTGAATCACCTCATAATGAACCTGATAATTAGCTAATAAATTTAATTATGTGTGTTAGAGCAGGGAAAGTGCAACAATGTGCAGTGTGTGAGGTCCCCAGAACTTAAAACGTACAAGCTGCAAAAGTTTCACCTCATGAAACATAAATATAAATAGCAGCTATACACTAAACAGACATGACAGAAATGGCCTAGTCAGTGATAGGAAGTGAGAAAGTCAATGGCAAGCTTTGGAAATCTTATCTGTCTCTGACACATTTAATCTTATTGGAGTCACTCTGCTGTGTTTAAACACGCCAGCACTCCAGGGAAAACGCAGACCAAACATCAGACATATTGGGTTACAGAGGAGCTACCCAGGAAGCCAAGACCGTCACCGGATCCCTTTTACGCTTTTACGCCCTAGCAACACAATGTGTACCTGTGGAGAAAAGTTGTGGCTAACGTAGCATCTGGTGTGTGTTAGCAGTATTTCGCCTCCCTGATTCGATTTGAAGAATTGTCAGATGAAACCTGCTTATTAAGTTCCGTAACTGAATTAAGTTCCATTTCCCCTGTTAGTGCTGAGAGCCACTTACAAGCTAGCACGATCAAAGTGGAAATCCACAGAAAAATACAGATCTAGTTAAAATCACTTTACTTAGCAATATCTTATCCCCCAGGAAAATGTTTATGACAAAGTCGACAGGGACATTTTCATGCTGACTTCAGTGAAATGCAGAAAACACACTGACTCCAGGATTATTAGTAATTTATCCAACCTGATGATGCAGGGCTCATGTTGACCGAGCTTGAGGTGCAGCTGTTTACTTGCCTTGGTGGGGGTAAGAACAAACAGACAATGGATCAGGATGCACACACACACACACACACACACACACTGGGACAGCAGCTGCTTTCAGCGAAGCCAAATGGCGCGTGTGTTTGTGTGTGTGCAATAACACCCCACACCACAGAGGATACCCCTATCTGTCTTACTCAATGGGTCAAAATACAGCACATCAGCAGTTATGAGCTGAAGGTATAAAATCATTGATATATTCCCAGGGGCGATATTTCAATACAAGCTAAAGTGTGGCCGTTAGATGTCACAACATGATTCTGAACATAGATACAGTATATTTTAATAGAAACAAAGTCATTCAATATGAGCACATCATATGCCAGTCGTAGCTTCTCACTGTTAGCCAATGTAAATATATTAAAAAAAAACAAGGGTAAGTATAACAAAGTGCTAAGTGTATGGAAATAACAGAGACCCCTCTCCCAGTCAGGAATCTAATGCATAATGAACAGCAAATCTATGTTCTATAATTACACCAAAAACAATCAAGCAAATCCGACATACCATACAAGCAGTTATTGCTATTTTAAAACAATCAGTCATATAATGAGTATAACAAATGGCGGCTCTATGTGCACAATAAAAGTCATCTAGTCGCCTGTTGTTAGTACACACACATCATTGCAAAAGTGCAACACAATTTTTTTTATGACCAAGCAATGTATTGTGCATAGTAATCGCTACACTGTATGCCAGCTGCCTGTTTACACTCTGTGCAGCACACAGTCTTTGCTTTCACAAAACCACTACGGCTACAATACAACTGAATGTGTGTAGGTATAGTATTGTCTCAAAATCAGCCTGCTTGTGATTACAGATAAAATATATTATTTAGTATTTAGAGTAATAAAATTATTGTTTTATGTTCTGAATATTTTTTTCATTTTTTATTCATGTTTAAATGTGTAGCCTTTATTAATTTGACTTCCTTTACAAGCCAAGGTATAGTGACTGCCAGGCCTTTCCATACCCAAAAGATGCCCTTACAAATTTCGCCTTTATAACAAATTCTTGTCATTTAATATCTGACATTTTCTAGCATTGTGAGAAGGTGTTGCACCCAGAGCCATTTAAGTTTAATAGACATCAGTTGAAAACATTTTATACTAGATGACTTTTACTGCATTCTGCTAGCATATTAACAGTATTCTGCCCTCATCAATTTCATCAAACATGATCTGATCCTCCTAGAGCTTACACAGTCACGTCCCTAAACTAGTGTCTGTCTCTTTCCGGCTCTCAGATTGTGTAATGGCATTGCATGGTCCTGACCTTGCTCTTTGTTCCAGCACTCCTATTGCCCTTTGAAGCAACTCCCAGGCACCACATAATAAAAGAGCCCAGAGCCAGCCAACCACATAGCAAGAGTGATGCTGATGGCCTTTAAAATAAAAGAGAGAGAAAAATCCTCCATTGCTAACCCTCTGTATATAGTGGAAGGTTTTCGGGAACCTTAGGGTTAGGCTGAACAGCACCTGCACGCATAACCAGGCTGCCATGCTCATACCTACCTAAGGCCTTGAAACACTGTGTACAAAATACAGTCCAAAGGCACTGTAAAATAAGGTATTTATACAGAACATTAAAAAACAATACACATTTAGTGCACTAATGATATACAGCCTCATGTGTAAGTTGACAGTGCTATAGTGAATATGAATGTGGTTTAGTTTAAGTGGGTACCTCCCTATAGGGATCCTTTCTAAACTGCTCTGAATGAAGGGCATTGAGATGCATGGGGGAGTGAAACCTGTCAATGCCCATTAGGTGCATCAGAGCGTGGCATCATGGGAAAGTCAGCCATTGAGTAAGAAGGTGGCCTGTATCTCTGCTTCCTGCCAAGGTGGAGTACAGAGAGGAGATGGCTCGCAAATGACTTTCTGAGGGAGACGTTATTACCTGTCGTTTGAAACAGTATCACATGCTATTAGATGGAAGTCAGAACTTGTTAGGGCTGATGGTCTCTAGCTTTAGGCCCAGAGCTTGCTCCTCCAAGGCTGATAGAAAGAGAGAAAAAGAGGCAGACAGCAACAAGAAGAAGAAAACTACCACTAATGCTGGGATAGGAGCAATGGGACCTCAAAAATGTGACCTCATACATATCGTATGGTGTAAAAATACATGCGCAGTTATGCATGCTTGTGCCTTGCTTATCCACCATAGAAAATGTAAAATTAAAATGACCCCAGACACAGAGGTTGTTTCAGATGTGAGCAGTAAAGAAACAGTGCACTTACTCTACTCTCTTCTTTCTTCTATGTTGTGTATATGAGGACAATGTAATTTTTATCTATTAGGAATTCTCATGTAAGAGATGTTCGGTACAAAATAGTTTCATCTGCACTGCCAGTTAGAATGCTATCTATGCTCACTCAGAGCACTTGCTATTTGAAGCGATAGGGACGGGACAAGAGACGCAGAAGCTCCCCTTGTCATGGTCAGACCCGACAATACACACACTACCACCCCGCACCACCAGAGGTCACCCTCTCCGGAGTACTGAGACTTACGGGGCACATGACCACATCCCACCTCATTATCCAAGAGTATAAATAACCATACTACACATAGACTGGTGCGAAGTTTTGTTGTTGTTATGACTGTCAATTCCGAGCCTTTCATTCTCTGGCTTCCTGGTTTTGACCCTTGTCTGTCCCACAACTTATGAGATTTGGATTACCCCTTTTGCTACTTCCGCCTCACTATTTGCTTTCCTGGTTACCGAACTCTGGCTTGTATTACGACTACGATATTGGATTTCCCTGTCATTGTTAATAAACAGCGTTGCACCTGGATCCTAGTTGTTGTGTCCTTGGAGTCCGTAACACCCCTGCAATAACAGCTGTTTTGTTTGACTAATCACATTCAAAAACTTTACAGCAGGGTGGTATTAAGATGTTAGTGAAAATGAAGCATTTGAGCACCCAAGCATTAGTGATTAAAGCAGCAATGCATTTCACTATGCATTTGAGGCTAGATAGAGACTAGATAACTATATGTTATCTCCCTATATTTTTATTTTCACACCAAACGTGTCTAGACAAATAACGAAAAAATCAATAATGGATGGGGTAAAAAAGGCGTGTAATTTTGGCTTAAGTCAAGCTGACCTAATTGGTTTAGAGTGCACTCTACCCTACCAGACATGCATATACAGTACATTTTGAGGTTATCCCATCTAGCCTTGCTTTTATCTAATTTTCTACCACTCTGAAAGACTACAGTAATGAATTGAGTAATCACAGATATCTAACTTATTCAAGTACTTTGTAAAGTAAATCAATACAGTCTGGCAGTAGTCCAGTGGTCCACTCTGATGGATGGTAAAAATCTATATCTGGATTCACTGCCAAAAGGTTCCAGTGTTGTCTCTCTCTCTCATACAATTTAGCCCATGGATATTTAGAACTCTGGTTTTAGTAGAAAAATACAATAGAAAAAAAATGGCTATGGTCTATACTGAACTGTTTCAACAGAAAAGATCATGTGAGCAAATGGAACAGATAAGGATCTCTATGAATTTCCAAAATCTAAAACCCTGTGGTGCGAATGTTGGTTGGAAATTTCTTTGAATATTTATAAACTGATAGTCAGCCAGTAAAATTCGACCCTAACAGTCATCCTGAGAAAGCAATGCTACAAAACTTTCTCTCTCTTTCTAAATACAATTAAATATGTTTTGGCAAATACATGCATTAGTCATCAGACCACTGAGTAAATCAGAGCTCCGTTTACATGTTTATTCTTTAAAATGCTTAAGCAGGGCAACATGGATTCAGAAAGCAAGCCAGCTTTAATGATATAGTAGTCTGTACCAGTGGACATCACTGCTCCAAACTCTGCCAAGAGCCAATTTCTGACTTGGAAGAGGGGTTGTATTCCACAAAACAAACTGAAACATCTGAGAGTTTGTTGCAGTGGTGACATATTACTGAACAAGAGAGGGATGAACATGTAATACCTTTTACAGTCAATGCTGTTAATCTGAACCAGCAAATACAAAGTAAATATGCCTGTAGTTATGATATATTTCTAGATTTAAAATATATATCCTGAAGCTGGGCAACATGGTGGCTCAGTGGTTGAGGCTTCGGGCTGCTGCTCGGAAAGTTGTGAGTTCAAATTCCGGCACTGGCAAGCCTTCATCTGCTCCACTCAATTTTAAGTCGCTTTGGATAAAAGCATCTCCCAAATGAGTAAATGTAAATCTGTTGGGGAATTTAACTATTTTACCTAGTTGTCTATATTATGCTAATACTTAACTGCTAGTGCTAATCACCTTTATCTATATACTAGAATCATATGTCAGGAAAAAGTTGACCAGAATATTACGTCACATTATTATTTAAATCAACAGGAATTTTATTTAGACCCTTTTATTGGGCACAGGCGTGCAATTGGCTCAAAAAGTATTTCTACTCAATTTCAGTCTGAAAGCAAATTAGCATTTGTATTGCACATTCAGAGCTCAATCAGCTTTGCTATGGTAGATTCTATTGAGACATAGCAACCCCCATCATTATCCACTGCATTTCTGTTCCAGTTGAGGGGACAATACTACAGCAGGAGTGTCTCCTGGTGCTCATAGACACTCAGACAATAACTGACGCTAATCATGGAGAGGGTCATTTATTCATTTCCTGATGTGAAGAGTGATTAACACCGCCAGTCAGTGGGGTCATTTGTTGAGCTGCAGATCATCAGCATGTGAGATAAGAAATAATAGGTTGGGGGAAATTATTGGCAGCAATTAAAATAATGAGTATGGGTATGAATAAGCACACCCTTTGTGTGGCGGTACACGCATACCAAGAGGTCCTGAAGAGACCAAGTACACACAAGCCTAATCAACACTCCAGCAATGAGAGATGTGAACGCAATCCAGGCATGATATGAAGCAGTTTAGTTATACTGTGTGTGTTATTGAGTGTGTGTTTGTCAGTAAGACATTCGACTGAAGTTCTTAAAATCTAGGTAGTGGAGAACATTGACTCAAAAGCAAATGTAGCCCAATAAGAGTGATATAAACAAGGGATGAAGTGATGAATTTGGAATAAAACTAGCAATCATAATGGATAGAACAGGAGAAAAGCTGCTAAAGGGAAAAATGGAGATGAAAAAGGAGGCTGAAAATGTCACGGTCTCCCCGCCGCGGACTCCCGCTTATAGTGCGCGGCAGTTCCCTGCAAGCCGCGCACTTCCGTGTTTGTGTCGTAGATCATGTGTTTTTGTTTTGTTTTATTCATGTGTCTTGTTTTGGTTCTGTTCACGTCCCCTCTGGTTTCCGATTGGACAGTCGTTAATTGATTTCAATTATTTCAATTATTGATTTCAATTATCGCGAAGTCTTGTCGTGTTTCCATACCGTCAGTCTGAGCGTTATATCCGAATCTGGTTTCTGTGTTTCCGAGTCTAGTGTTCTAGTGTCTGTTTATTCCTGTTTGTTTTTTTGGACATTGATTCTATTAATACGATGTTGTAAGCGTAATGACACATCAAGTGTCTGATTCACATTTAGTAGTCACAACTGAGTTTTTTTGTTCTTATTTAATTCTGATAAAATGAAGTGAAGAAGCCCTTTTATGTTGAAGTGCACATCCACAACACCGGGCTGTAGGAAATGGGACAGAAATTGAAGGATTTGCAAGTCAGAAAATACAGTTTTTCCCAATTTTGGACCAAAGTGGGTTTGAACATCCCACCGCACTGGTGAATTTTGAATACCACATCCCCTGTTGCGTTGCTCCACCCACGTCAGCGCAGACGCGCTCATTTCTGACCACAAAAATAGCAACTGGGCAAAAACAGGAAAAAATTGGCTTACGCAAAACCAAATTAGCAACATGCTTGAGTTACACTATTAAATTACGCCTAGGACCTGCAAGAAAATAGAGCCCCTAGTCTCATTATTACTCACTGATAGTAAGACTGGAAAAGAAACACTCAAAATCCATGTATGTTTAAAAATAATACCTGGAGTAATAATAGTACCTGGTTGTTGGTTTGGTATGTCAAGATGATCCTCATCCATATCTATAATCAAACAAGACAATAACAAGAAGCAGATTGTGTTTCACTAAAATGATCCAGCTGAGTGGATCTTACTAAAACGCATTTCTTATTCGCTTGTCATTAGAACACAGAGTGTGTGTAATCCCACAGTGGAGCTGCTCGGATCAATATCTAATCAGGCTTCCAGGCTGGAATTAAAACCCAAATCCACAGGAGAAAATCATTGTCGTCATTGGGTCCTCTGATACATACTGTACAATAATTATGAGCCGAGTGTGTACCGAGATGAAGTTTGCTGTTTGCCAGCAGTGGACTTTCTATCTGTCTCAATCTGAACATACCGTCTAATCTGTACATACCGTCCAACCTGAAAATACCGTCCAACCTGAACATACCGTCCAATCTGTACATACCGTCCAATCTGTAAATACTGTCCAATCTGTACATACTGTCCAAACTGAACATACCGTCCAATCTGTAAATACCGTCCAATCTGAACATACCGTCCAATCTGTACATACCGTCCAATCTGTAAATACCGTCCAATCTGTAAATACTGTCCAATCTGTACATACCGTCCAATCTGTAAATACTGTCCAATCTGTAAATACTGTCCAATCTGTACATACTGTCCAATCTGTAAATACTGTCCAATCTGTACATACCGTCCAAACTGAACATACCGTCCAATCTGTAAATACTGTCCAATCTGTACATACTGTCCAACCTGAACATACCGTCCAATCTGTAAATACTGTCCAATTTGTAAATACTGTCCAATCTGTACATACTGTCCAACCTGAA
>JAOUQW010000016.1:17214746-17237038 GCA_028565825.1 Olivaichthys viedmensis
GCAAGAACTAACTTGTTTCGCGGACGTTCCACAACGTTAAATGTAGCTACAAAATATATAAAAACTATGACGTGTCTTTCTTTAATAAATAAAAATGTGTAATTGTTGGCAATTCCTGTGGTATAAACGGAATAAAACACTTCAGGACGTGCAATGATAGGAAAATAATCAACTCCATCCCCGTCGTGTTTTATTCCTTACATATCGGCTATTTAATATATTGTTATGAATATTAAATTAGTATTTATGCTGTTTTTGTCCTTGACTTATATATTACATGCAAAATATATATTACTTCTGCCATTCCAAAACTGGAGATATTAACAAATGGGACAAGCTCACTGCACACAGTGCTCATTAAATGTGCTATTTAAAGGGGCAAATCATGTAAAGAACCACAATGGAAATAATCTTTGTGTAATATTAATGTTTTCAATTGTTTTGTATACTAAACAAACTTAAACCAATTTGTAGGCGGCCACTACTGTACCACAGGTATAAATTTAAGCTCCAGACTTACCTTTCAAAATATGGAGAGGACAGGCTCTTTCTCCGAGATAAGGTACTTGCAGGAGAGAGCCCATTTCCTCGCTGCAAGTAAAACACAAATATCATTTTTTGACCATTTTTAGTCTGCTGTTTGGCAACTCCATAGTTAGTCTGAAGAAACACACACTTCTAACTCCAAACACAACTTGCCCTCACTCTAATCCTGGCCTCCTCAGTAAGATTAGGACAGGTCATTGTTTGAGTGTAATCTTAATCCATCTGCAAACTGACTTTAGTTTCTGCTTAAGCATAACTTTATGAACAAAGATCAGATGATCATATGGTAGTGTTTACCTTGCTCTTGTTTTTGCTCTGGCTGTTCTCCAGAGTCGTGCGTAGACCATCGTTGCTGTCATGAAGCTTCCTGTTTGCTGACCTAAAGGACAGAACCGACAATAAATTAAATAAAGTGTCCCTTATATACCAGAACAAACTCCTAAATTAAGGATCTTATGCTCAACTGTGAATAAACCACCGAACTGTTATTGTGACAAGAGTCACATGGAATTTGTCCCAGTTATTTTGTGTGTGTACGTCTTTCTTAAACCGAGGCTGAAATGTTCAGATGTTCCAAACTTACTGAAGCATCTCAATCTGCCTCTCCAGGTTGTCCCTCTCCTCAGTAAAACACGTCATTAGGGCTTCATCTCTGCACAAACATGACAAACATGAAACTGATCATCATTATTATGTTATGCATGACTTCGTAATATGAATGAAAGTTGTTAATATTAGCATCACTATTTCACTGTTTTAATTGTTATCTACAGTAAATCCCATCCAATATTAATATGTAATTACGGCTAATATTTGAATATTATAATTACAAATGTAATCAAGAATATTACACTTAAAGGTTACGCCAGTGTCTTTAAATCTATAATCGCTAATCTCTACCCACCGCATCTGTAAAGTGTGTTTGATTACCACAAACAGGAATTCGCTGTACTGAGAAACAAACGGAAAACCTGTTTACTCGAAACTCATTTATAATGAAAGTCTAAGGGCAGTTGATGGGAAACCAATAAACGTTTATGCAAAAATGGTATTTGTAAATTAAGCTCTAAATGTGTATAATTTGTTGTTTCAGAGATGAGATTCCTTTTTCAAAGGAAAGAATTTGTGGTTTTGCCGCAACCAACATAATCAACGTACTTCAAAGTAAACAAAAAGTAAACAAAGTAACCAGAAGGACTTTTTACTGTATTGCCCCAGTGTTGGAAAGTCGGCTAGAACTAATAAGAACAGTTTTGGTAAGACTTTCTCTTACGTCTGTCTCACCCTAAGATGTTTATTGTTAACAGTGTAACAGTTGCAGTTTTGAATTTGTTTTATATAGTCACATATTTTAAACTTTTATTGACAGAATTCAACAACTGTCCTTATACTTTTTCATTATAAGTGAGTTTTGAGTAAACAGGTTTTCTGTTAAAAAACACTGAAGTATTCCTTTAATAGTAACACAAGGAAACGGCTAAAGCCACAGACCCACTGATGCAGATATTCAAAGTTAATTTGGTCTCTCTAACTGAGTTGCTGAGCAACATGGTCACTAAATTCCTCAACATGTGGCGTCACTCCAGGACATCCTGCTCTTATGATGCTAGAACAGCAAACAGCAGTGGGAGTGGCTAGACACAGACAGTGCGCACGAGGATCAAGTATTGAAACTCACCCCTCCCTGACAGTTTACCTAAGGACTAGCATCGCTGTAGTAAAACACCATTACACCCTCCCCAACCCCTGTTACAACTTTGTATGACCTTCTTTTTTTTTTACAATTCCTAGATCTATTAATGTACTTTTCCCTTCAGTGACTTAGTTATTACATTCTACATCTATATCCGAGCAGGTTTTCCTAAAGAATGTGCTCAAAATTGATGGATATCACCCCCAAATACACACAGAGACTCAAAATTTGATTTTCTCACCGCTCAAGATTGATGCTCTGGTCAGTGAGATCACTCTTGAGAGAGTCCAGCTCACTCTGCAGAAACGCTATATTGGTGTGCGACTCCAGCAGCTCCTGTTTCAGCTTCTGGTTTTGCTGTGACAGGGGAAAAACACTGGACACTTTAGTTAAGTCCCTCTACACTGGCACAGTTTAGTTTAGTGGTTCTCTGCTTTAAATATGTTTAAAATGTGTTAGATTACAGAAGACGTTTAGCCCCATCGCAAATCCTATTTTTTTTTAGTTGAAAACTGACTGTTGCGATTTACTATACAGGTGCAAGGGGCTTTCAGTGCCTACAATTAGATCATTACATATCGTCACTGTCCAATGAGAACATGCATCTCCAAAATTCCAATTTTTCAGGAACACGAAAAACTGTTTTTCTTATCATTAATCATACACAACAAATCCGAAATTCACGGTGTGATTTATCAGCTTTTCATTGGTCATTTAGATGTTAACATGTCTTTCATTGGACAGCGATTATATGCATTTGGGGGAGTTTTCTTCTCAAAAAGTGGAGATTATTGTAATGAATCACCCATTCAAGATTGATCAAGGCTGATAGTAATTACTGACATTGTGACTGCACATGCTATTTAACACCCATGAAAGCTGGTGTTACTTTTGGCACAAACATGGCCAAAACATGGATGGCTGCAGAGGCAGTGTGTTCAAAAAGACAGCGATATTTAACCTGCATTAATTTATGTTAAATGACCAATAAAACCATTATGCGATCAGGTCGCCTATCAAGTCACATTATTATGAATTAATTGGAAGAAATCAAAAACGTGTAATGACATTTAATATTGTTTTTTCAGCATTGCACTGTTTATACTCAATACGATATTCAGTTAATCCTACCAGCTGAACAGAACGTACACACTCCTTAAACGTTCGGTTATAACAAACGTTGTTACAAAATACCCTAGATATGCTTGATTGCTGACAGGGAGACATGCGCAAGATGGGTATTTATAGTCAGCCATGTTAAAAGGCAAGGTGCACCTGTGTTTATTTGCATACACATTCTTAGCAGATAACTGGCTAAATTGGCCACCCCAAGCCCCGAATATGGCTGTAATTAGCACTTCAATTAGTAAATATGGCTCTAAAACATGTAGTGCAGGGAGACCCTGTGTCCAAGATGAGAAAACACTGGCCTAAATTATTACTGCAATCTGTTTCCCAATACAATGAAATAAACTTGTGGTCATACCAGCGTCAGCTCATTATTCTTTCGCTTCAGTGCTACATTCTCTTCTTTGAGACTGGTGCTCTTGTTCTGGTCTTCAAACTGTAAAAGAGATAAAACTTTCATTTTTATGAGCAAAAAAAATTGTAACTTAAGTATGTGATTATTATACAAAAACTATGGTGGTGAAATTAATATGCATGTTGTTAGACTGTTGTGTGCCTGTTTTAAATATTCAGAAGCACAAATCTATGCCACAACCTATTTGGTTTCATTATTATGTCATGAATAATTTGGCCAAATGCACATAAACAAAAGTTTTTTTTATGACCATCTCTTTACACTGTCTTGTGGTTTGCGTTCTGAACTAAACTGCTAATTAAAATAGTGGTTCCCTATGAACCTGAATTAAACTGCGGTCATGAAACAAGTGCTCACCATCTGCAGGGTGCGGATGTTCTGCCGTAGCTCACTCAGCTGAGCTTCGTACTGCCCTTTAATAACGCTCAGTGCCGCCTCTGCCTTCTTAGACTCCTGAGGTACAGAAACACAATATGTCCTTCTATCTAAAAAGGAAACCATTCAAACATAAAGACAGAAAGTAATTTGACCCTTTAAAGAGAGTTATTAACAGAAATCTACCCTTCTCACCTTTTCCCCCTCACCCTTTTCTCTGTTTAACCTTAATCACGTTTTTCAGGAAAAGATTACACTTAGCCTTGAACTAAATTCCAGTATGGTATAATGGAGTGGGGTTTCTTCAATGCAAATCTGTGGCTTGATAGGTTCTCAAACAAAACCATCTCTAATGGTATGGAAGACACAGTTAACATAAAAAATACAAACTATGAAAAATGAGGAATGGTGTCTCAGTTTTAGATGTTTTATACATTTATCTGGAAATTCTGAGAAAAGAAAATCACACGCACTGCTTGAACCTGGCTAATGGTATAAATATCATGTTATCAGTTGTTTGTTCTAACTTTTTTCCCATGACGTTACGGGATTACTGTAAAGCATGCAATTAATTTAAAAACAAGTTTTGTTTTGTTTTTTCAAAAACTCACATTTACTCATTTGACAGACGGTTTTAACCAAAGTCAGGCAGAATACTATCCAAGCACAGAGCTGAGCAGTTGAGGCCTATAACTGGGATTTTAACTCACAAACTTCCAATAACTAGCACAGAACCTTAACTGCTAAGCTACCACTCAGTCCACTGCTTAACAATACAAGAAAATAATCAACTGTAGATATTGCACATACTGCCTAAACTAACATCATACTGTAGTTAATAACGCCACAGGAAACTAAACAGGTACTGTACAGTTATAAGTAAATAAACTTGTGACAGCACATAAGTTGTACAAGCAGATAAGTGATGGACCAGGAACAGAAGTTAAAGATTAAGGAACAGGTTAAGGACATGAGCAGATGCGAGACTACCCGGGTTTCTACCCTAAAAACTGTTACACTGTAGATAAATAAAGATCTGGACCTGATCCAGAAAACTCACATGACAGAGCTATTTACCTTAGCACAGCAGTATGAATTCACATGCGCACATTTATCTGTTATGTGCTGCAATGTTCCAAGAACGGGATCCATGGAAACAATACAAATACCACTGTTAGGTTAAACCATGTGGGCCAGTTTGGGGCAGTGCAGCTTATTATAAAGCTATATGAAAACACTGAGGCGCAAGATTATTACCTGAACACACTGTTTGGGAATGCACAATGCGCTCCTTTTGTGCTTGGAGATATGCAATGCACACCATACTGTATTTAATTAACATAAATACATAGCATGTACAATTTACATACACACACCTTTTAAGGACAACGTGAAAAGGAAACCAGAACGAATTGTTTTATCTGCAGCGTGACATATTGTTGAGTGAAACAGGCTCAGTGTTATTGATGCTTGATGATTTGGGGTGAAGGAGAGTAAAACATGACATGATATTATTGGTTAATACTATTTTTTCCTGCCCACACACGTGTATGGGTGATGTGTCAAAAAAATCAGAAGATGTTAAAAGGCCGGCAAATATCATACCAGTTTGACTGATTATAGAAAAACAAGATTTTTGTCCTTTAAGTGATTGATACTGATGAATTGCGCACAATATGACTTGACATGAACGAACAAGGTGTTCATTTCAGGTTGTCTTTAAAGATGCGAGAACCTGACATGCAGAATTTCTCAAAACGCTTGTCTTTCAGACAGGAAGTATCTGTGTATCAAAAGAACATCTTTGAGCTCCTTGTCTTCATGTTTGAGCAAACACCACCACACCCCTTTATTTCCAGCCCAAGAGTGTAAACACGCTTGGCTTAACTAAAGGCTGGATTTTCAGAAGATTGAATGGAAGCCATGAGGTTGGTGATGCTGTTCCCAACCTGTGTGCGCGTGCTTCTCTCGGCCACGTGAATGCGCTGGTCCATCTCCTCCTCCATCGCACTCAGCTGAATGGCAGCCTGGTCCTGAGCCCTGCAGATGAAGCATCACTACTGTATAACACAGTCTTATATGTACACATACAGTAGGGTTTAAAAGTCTGAGGCCACTACCAAGAACTGTTTTCATACCATCAGTTATCTACTAATACAAAATTTTACTCAGCTGACACTTTTAAAACTGAGACTGATTTTTTATTTATTTTTCTGATTGAGAAATCCTTATATGATATCACAACATCTCAATATATGTTCAAAAACCATTTATTATATAATGCCATGTATTTCTTTTAAACTGTATCACGTATGAAATAAAATATGACAAAAATGTGTTCAGAGCATACTGTACATGTGAAATTGTTTAAATGAAATACATGGCATCGCAACAGTTTTAAGAAATGAAGCAAACGGTGTGTGAACTGATATTCAGTATTTAAAATTGAGACTTTTTTTGGCTGTTTGGAAAACCCTCATATAAAACTGAAACATCTAAATAACAAGAGTTCATTGAGTAAAATTCTGTGTTAGTAGTCAACTGATTAAATAAAAACAGTTCTTGGTAGTAGACTTTTAGACCCTACTGTGTGTACAGTAATAGCTTACTATACACACCACTGTAAATACTATTGTGGCCTTGATTAGCATTATTTGCCCACAACTCTATTAGGCCATACAACAATACAGTTCAGTAATCGGAGGAGAACCAGCTGTTTCGTTAATTTATTCATTAATTGAAACCTGTTCATAGAGGACCATAGAGCATAATCTTATTGCTACATCCCTTTTTACTGTCCATCTCATCCAGATATATCATTTTGAAGTGGGGTTATAAATCATATAATATTGGTATGTCCTTAAGTTGTATCTGATTAGTTATACCTTTTGATAGCCAGTGCCAGGCGCTCCATCTCTTTGCTCTGGAGTTTGATCTCTTTGGTGAAGTTGAGAAGGACCCTCTCATACTGAGGAATCATCCTGGCCTCGGTCAGACTGATGTTCTGGTACAGAGTCGACACCTGGTCAATCCTACACACACATGCATACTGAGTTATTCACGTTTTAGTTTGTCATCACTGCAAGAAACACACAAACACTGCCGACAGAGCACTATAACATTACCATCTAGAATTTAAACTAGCGTTAAAAAGTTTGGAATCAATGTTTTCAGTGAAATAAACCCCAATTTGTAAAATGATTGTAATATGATTCTAGTGTTTATGCACTTACGTTTGAAATCATTTGTAGAAAGCTGTAAAACATGATGTGTCCAGAATTTTGACTCCAAAATGACTATGAAAGTTTTATAGCATCAAGAGTGATGTTAATATGAAAATTAATACCCAGAATGCCTGTTATTTTTGGAAAGCGGTGATCAAATCTTGAAGTGGAGACTTACTGGAATTATCTATGTGTGGTCATTTCTCCTTTATCATTACATTCTTATCATTTAACTTTTTAAAGTGACTTTTAAATAACCTTTTTCAAAAATACTTTAAATACCAAATAAAACCTCTAAAAATACCTTTTGGTGTCTGGTTTACATTAGATATATTAGATCTACTACATTGTATAAGAGTTTAGTGAATAAAATAATGACTGTTCATAAAATCTGATGGGTAATTCCAAACTTTTGAACGCTAGTGTATGTTAATAAGCAAAATTGCTCTAAATGCACTTTTGGACTTATCAATTATGCATAATAAGAGTAGAAGTTAAGGGTCCCCAATTTTCATTTCTAGCCAATTTTAGTGATGCTTATTCATTTCCTTCTCAAGTGTCATTTGTTTCCATCTGGCCTCAATTGCTTTGACAATCAGCAAAAAAAAATTAATTAAAATTAAGCACAGTATGGAATTTATGTAACAGCCATTTGAAAAGGAACTTCAGAGATCTGTCTACTTTATACAATAAATACAAAGGGATGCCCCCTTTCTCAAGTGTATCTTGGGGAGTTAATTATCTAATCCACTGCACAGGGGAGGCCTGAATCTTATTACTGAAACAAAGTGTGAACAAATTGGGTGCCAGTTCCATGCACCCTTCTTTACTCTCTGGTCTTTAAGGGGGCTGTTTAACAGAATCTGAATCTATTAATTATGCTTTCCAATTTTGTTCCTGTGTTTTTTCCTCCCTGCTTTTTTACCTCTCCATCTGACACAATCAAAGCCTGGGGGAATTAATAATTGGCAGGAGAGTAATCATTCCTAAATGAATCAGGCCACTATTAGAGATACCAGCGCCGTCATCCAGCCACATCCACCGCATTTGTATTCTGTCCTATTCGTTTGGCTGCTCTGCATACATTATCACAGGCAAGCGACATAAGAGGGCAGCAAATGGAGACAATGGCTGTGCCTCTGAAAATTAAGTATGTGCCTCTGAAAACTAAACTTACCAGCCCAGTGTAGGTAATTATATAAAACAAGGTGGCAAGTTCAGCAAAATAGGACTGCACTGAGTCAGTGGAACATTAGATGCCATTATTCCTTATGTTTGCATTTGGAGAACAAGGGTAGAATTATAAGCACAACTTTGGTTTGCCAAAATCTTTATCAGAGTCCCAGATGCCATTTTATAGCCTTTATAGCATACAGTATATGAAGTTCTGCTGATCAGTCTGATGTGTTTCAAACAAGTATTGCTGATATTGCCCAGGCCTCTTCCATGTTCATGACTCAAGATTCCACTGCTGTACTGTCTGTGTTTTCACTGGTCTCTGGGGTGCCCAGCTTGAAAAATGGATTGGTTCTTCCAAGCGAATGGGGAGTAATGGCATGTGTGCTAGTTGAGATGTGTTGCTTTCAAGAGAAGAGCATTAGCATGGCTATAAAATTGGTTATAAAGCCAGGCCTGGGCCTTCCCTTCACGCAATTTCAGTGCTACAGTTTGCACGCTAGAGGTGCATAAGCTCATCCATCTGGAGAAGTTATTATAGACCTGCTGAGCCAGTGCTTTAATGTAACCAAGAACCCCTTTTACCCTTTAGGCACAAACAGTACTACTCCCCTCTCCACCAACTTTAGTTCTCTCAGTTCACCTATCTCAATCCTGCACTCTGTCTATCTCTCTCTATGTGTATCAGTCTCTCTCTGTCCTCCCCTCTCTCTCTTCTGCTGAGTGCTTGCTCAGTGTAATCAGTGTCCTTTTTTATGTTGTAGCGACAGCTGCGTTCAAGAAGGGACAGAATGGTGTAAATTACCAGTGTTCAAAGCTTAGCTGCAAAGCTGTCAGGAACATAGGCAATAGGGTCTTTGTTTATTGTGTTTTGTCTATTTTTTCATGTCTGCAATGCCTGACAGGTCTCTTTCATTATGTAGCCCAGATGTAGAACTAAATAGAAGAAGTGATGCACCTCTTAGTTATCCCTTTATGGTCTGAGATCATTATTTTTGCTTTGAATCTGCAAAAAGCAGTAAGAAATTACCATGTCAATGTTAGCACCTGTGAGTCATGGCCATGTCACCCCACAGCCTACAGCAATAACAGGGCATTGTTTGACATTGCCAGCATTTATTTGGTAGGAATGAGAATACGAGCATGTTGACAGGGGTTGTATTTTACCATAGTTGGAAGTTAGCAGCTTTTTGCTTCACTGCTTTTTCAGCTTCACTGCTCGGACCACACAAACACTTGCAGTCTGATTTACAGATCTGAAGCTATTTTGGTGGATGCCATGCAAAATTATATATAAAGTTATATATACTGCTGGCAGGCTAATAAATGTCAGCTATGCTGGGAATAGCATCATAGACACATTCATAAACACTCAAACACACACAATCCAACCACAATGCATGCATTCACCTAGGGCTTTCTAGTCCTTGTTTTCAGATTATTTTTCCTTTGTTCAAGTCTTTTTATGTCCTTATTCCACAGCAGTAATCATCCATTTGGGAGGAGAAAGGTTGTGCATGCTTTCCCTAAGCTGCTGAGGCACTAGCCAAGCAAAATTCCAATGTAGCTCATCACAATTGGAGTGTTAACTTCATTTTACATACCAGTAACTATCATCAAAATGAAGCAATATGTCTAAACTGTGTAAAGGAGAGTGACTCCTACCAGCCCCTCATCTGTGGAAACGCATCCAATTGCATTGCCATTTAATTCATTGCAATTGTCAGCAAATGGTACAGCTCAGACTTTATCTAAAACATAATGCACATTTACTGGAGCCCCATTTAGAAGTCATTCAGGTTTTTGAGTTCTGAAGCATAATTCTTACATTGGAATTCCAATTGAGATCAACATAATAGATGGTTGTGACTGCAGTGGCACTATAGATGCCAACTGTTGTTTTTGTGTAAGCTGGATTTAAATGGTTCTCGAGACATAGTTATAGTCACACAGTGTATCATCTTTAATTCCACCTAATCCTTTCACATTTACATTAGAGTGAGCTTCTGGACATGATGCGGCTTGCATAATATCCAGATTCAGCCTTGCTAATCTCATGTACAGTAGATCATAGCTAATTCAAAGCTATTCAAAGGCAGTGATCCCTTTCTTTAAGTTTGTCTAAGTAGAGTTTGCCTTTCCAGTTAAAGTAGTGTTCTTTATTCAGCAACATAAGACTAGAAGTTCATCAAAGTGAGCTAGCAGTGCTAGATAGTGCTGTCCAAACAAGATGATTCTGAATTCACATAGAATGGAAACAGCAACACTGCGCTCCACCATTCATTAAAAGTAAACCACAGGTTAGTGTTAGCAGCCCCCACCACACAACAACCCTGTGAATTGCCTTTGCTTCATCAGCTCATCTGTGTGTTAGCATTGCCATATTGGAGCTGGCTAGGCTAAGCTGTCCTGAGAAGCTTGATTTTAGTGCGTTTTGCCAACATGAATCCTACCAGTAATATTGAGGTAGCTAATCTCGAATGAAAGCCTTGCCATATTAGGGATTGGATATGAATAAGGGTGTTTAAAATAGGGCAGAGGGGAATAAAGGGATCAAATGCCACACTGTTATTCAACTGAAATGCAGCCCATCATTTAAAGCAAAGATTTCAAGCTCCATAGGCCAGTCCCTCTGTTGTCAACGAGTCCATCTTAGAAACTCAAGCTGAGTGAGGCAACTGAGCCAGCTACTCAGCACTCAATTCTTTTTTTCTCTCCCTTACTAAGCTTTTTAATAATAGAGCAAAATTTGTTTGATCTCCTAAATCCATATTTACAGCTATAGTACTGACAAGAACCTAAAGCTAAATCCTGTTATGGTGAAAAATCCTATTAATTGTTATGTAATGGAATAAATATCACACTTTGGAATTTCATGCCTGGGATTAATTTATCATTCTGAATAAAGATTCACATTTATGAAAGTCATTTCAATGGTAAAATAAAAGAACAATAATAATTAATACACACATGGAGCAAAGTTATTAAAACAGACATTATCAAACAATTTGAGTATTATTTGAGTATTATTCGAGCTTAAAAACTTGATCAAATCGGGGAAAGTGCTCTCTTCACAGCTATCCCTTAGGTTAAATTATTTGCATGTTAAAATATAAGTTTTATCTCTGTTGAAGGAAGTTCTTCTTTTGTGAGTGTGTGACTGAAAAAACGATAAGTCGGTGAGGTTAGTCCATTAGCCTTTATTTCTTGCCTGACATTCTCTAGTGGTGATAATGAGAGGCTTTGCCTCTTTGTGGGGTGTCATGCCAGAGTAGTGATATTTATAATTTATTTTGTCTCTGCTGGATCCAACTGCAGAATAAAGCAGCCGTGCTGTCCCCATTTCATCCCAGAGAGTCAGCTTCTGATGTACAGAACATCTACCTCCAGTAATAACACAGTAAACACAGTAAAATGGGGACACATTATACTCACCCTGACCACGTCTTACTCATCTTCCCTTTTTGTAAGGGGCCCCACTTAGTCTGTGGCTATACTGAACAACCCAGTTAGTTATGACTGCTCACGGCCCTGACTGCAGTAATAATGCTGAATGTGTGGCTACAGCTATAGGTTTCTTTTCTTTTTTCTTTTCTGAAGGGCACCCAAGGTTAAATAAGAAGCACAAACTAATGGTGCTCTATGTTTATCTGAAAAACCCACCACTCCAAGCTGCAGTAAACAAATGTAGCTTATTAAATGAGCATCATTACTCATAGACTAGAGCCCAAGGATAGCTGGGCATTTCACATTCTCTCCAGTTGGTGAGACATGCTCACGTCATTGCTCCACAACAAGCTCGACAGTGTCAGCCGCCCTCAGGAACAGTGACCTCCAATCAGTGTCTATTAATGATATGGAATGCAGGCAGATAAAGACAGATTAAAGAAATTGGATTCAAAATCTAATTTTGGCTCAGTGATTCTCAGACTATTCTTATTACACCTACCATGGCCAAAAGAACCCTTAGTATAAAAGTCACATGTACAGCACAGAGGTCACATTACTGGGCAACTAATTAACAGTGATCTGAACCAGCACTTTTGTATTGTATAGTTCAGTTGGAAAGTTCAGCCTCGCTTGATTCAGGTCTTGGGTAGCACGTTTAAGATTTGTCTTGATTATTTGGGTCTCCATGTTGCATGGAGCTGAGTGATGTACCACAGAATGAAGCATATCAAAGTGTATTAAATCCCTTACAGAACACAATCCTTAACAAAAAGGTATGTCATCATGACATGAGAATTAGCAGTCATTAGCCACTGCTCTTATCATTGAAGACAAACAAAGGTGCTTGGATCTAATTTCTGCCTTTTACCCTGAACCTGCATAGACACCATGCCTCCTTGTGTTTCTTGCTTCATATGGGCTCAAATAAATGTTTAGCACTTTCTAAACATTCTCAGCTCCCTGTCTTAGACCTCTGATACCACTCAGGAATTATTAGAATTGCTATTCTAATGCATTGTGTTCCCGCACTCACGGTCACAGCTCCTTCGGTCACATACACACTGACTCACTCACGCAGAGCTTTAACCAAATGAGGACATGGTCTTCACTTCATGTTCGAGATAGTTACTTACAGCCTGTTTAGGGGTTTACACACACACACACACACTGCAGCCAGTGTCTATCGGACCAGTTTCTATTGGAGCTTATTACTATACATTTAAATTGAAAATTTGGTGAAATGGAGGCATGAACTAGAAACAAGAAACATATGTCACCAGAAGTCACAGGAAGGAGTTCTAAATCCTTAAGTTTTGCAAATATGAATTCAATTAGGCACTATGATTGACACAACATAAGTTTTATCAAATTGGAACTCTATGTGTGAGTTCAGTATGCACATAATCCCTTAATTTTGAAAATCTATATTTTGAGAGATGGCAGATAAAACAAATATGGGGGATAGGGTGGGGGTAGGGGTGTTAGTGGTAAAATGTGTCGCTGTCTGTTTAGCATTTTCTCATTTTGTGCTCCCCCATTTCCATACCAAAGCTGTTTATTTGCAGGAGGTTTACTGGGATTTCTTTTTAAATTGCAGGCATAGACTTATTTAGTCTACTCAGATCTTTTCAGTCTGTCTGATTATTTAAAGCCCCAGATACCCAATTCATCCTAACAAAAGATTCAAACAAATATAAAACAGACTGTAATTGTACTGTACTGTATTGTATTGTAAACAGATTTTATTACTTTATTAGTCTGCTTTCTGCCTTCAGAGTTTATATTTTGAATTGCATAACAGCAGTACAAAAGATGTAAGTTGGGTTTAGTCAACAGAGACAATAAAGTATTAACAAAATAGATTCACACAAATGTCAAAAAGATGATACATGTCACGAAATACCAAGACAAACAAGGTAGGATCCAATTGCAGCTGACTTTTATTGAAAATAAACAAGGGACGTTCCAGATCGTTGTCAACAAACCAGAGGTAAATATCCAAAGTCCGTGTAGCTTTAGCCGAAGTGACAGTATCCAAAGGGGAATCCAAACAACGTAATCCAGAAAACAGGCAGAGTTCAGTAATGGGAAACCAGACCGATAAACGCTCCGAATTGACTCTCATACGAGGATGGCAAAACTTGGCAAAGGTTGCTAGTATGTATGTGTGTATTTATATTGTATAAGTGTCTACGTGTGCCGGAAACAGGTGAGTGAACTGGTGAACCGGAAGTGCTAGAACTCCAGGGATCGAGACCTCTGGTGGTGCGGGGTGGTATTGCTTGTGGTGTCGGGGTTGACCGTGACAATACACTTGACTGGAGGCTACCGTTCCAATCTCCCTGTTATTGGCAGCTGCTTTAGTAATCTACTATTGTGGATTTTAATCGTTGGTTAAACATTAGCTACAAATTTTGGTAGAATTCAGCATCCCTAACCCATATCTAAGGTCAGTCCGTCTGTGTCAGAGTTTGAGGTGTTTAAACATAGAAGGATTTGCAGTTCAGATTTTACAGGTACAGAATTACATAAACTGTCCAGGAATGCTCACAGCTGTGTTACACCAGGGATTTCTATGTGAGAGAGGCCATCCTTCTTCAGCTACTACTACAGCGCAATTATGCAGATGGTCAACTGTTTTAAAGTTCAGCAAGAAATTAATCTTCTGTCCAATAATAAGGCCAAATCCTATTTAAATGTGACAAAACCTGACTGCTTGATGGACCACTTATCCCACCCATCTTTCATTCCCATATCACCTTATGAGCTCATTAATATCCAATTCAAAAGAAGACTGATCCTCATGCCTTTAATCTTTTGAATCAAAAAGAAGTATGATTCTTCAGAAGGCACCCGAATGAACAGATTTCGTTTACATTTAGTCTATATGTGAGTGTGATCAGGGGCCTGGCTGGCAGCCTGGTAGGGAGACATGTGAGGCTCTGGCGCCCAAGAGAGAAGGAGAGGCAGAGAAACCCCAGCCATTCATTATTCCAGCTGGGCAACAACCCGTTACAACAGCAGTCACAACTCCAAAAATTGGCATTCACCCACACATAGACCATTATCTACAGCAGATTTACACAGCCTGGCACACACACACACACGCACAGAGAGAGAGAGAGAGAGAGAGAGAGAGAGAGAGACAAAGTATTAAAATAGTAACAGAGAGAGTAAAATGAAAAAGATAAATCAGGGAGGAACAAAGAGACAAAAGAAGATATAAATAGGGAGAATGAGAGAAGCATGAGCATTTGGATTTTACAGCTTAAAAGCTTCTGTGCAATGTTTATTACACAATGAAGGCAATTGGGGCCAGTGTTACTTCAGTCAGCTTAGCGTGAAACCCCCATAAAATCCGATCAGGTTACATAACTGATTCAGAGAAATGAAAGGGTGGCTGTCGAAATAATCCGCTTCACTCTGAGGCTGCTGTTTCCAGCTAGCACCCGGCCCTAGCTAATCACATTGCTACTGTGTGCATCGTGGTGAAATGGTAACACAGGACATCCCTGTACACAGCAGGGACAAGAGCCGACACCATAGAGCTTTCAATACTGTACACTCTATTACTATTGAGAAACACACACTCCTCCTGAAGGCAAGTGTAAGTGAGGAAAGGTAATGTCCTATTCAAACACAAATCTGACCCCTGAACTGATCACATAATTTAGCAGGGTTGTGACTTTTGCCCCAGCAGTGTCTTTGTCTGTGTTCTCTCTCTGGCTGTGCCCGCTGCCCCCCAATCCCCCACAAACCATCATGCACTGATGAATTAGATCGATGCCAATCCCATTAATCCCAGCCTGCTGCCCCGCTGCACAGCATCCCATAGTGCTACACAGTAAACATGGTATCAGAATCGAATCCTCAGCAGTGTCGCTAAACCATGTTGCCTCACAGATCAGGAATAGTGCAGCAGTATTAAAATCCTGCTGTTTAATAGGTCAGGAATAGCAGTGTATAAGTTTAACTCAAGAATCTTTCCAGGGTTATTCTATACCCCTCCTCCTTATAGGTACGACACACAAGGTTAAGAGGCTTATGATCCTGACGTGCCCACTCCAGCAGTAATAATCAGGGTTGTAGTAAAGAGTAAATGCACGTAAACACTGTTTACGTACCTTTTAAAACATAAAATAGTGTTTACTCACATTTTGTTAGAGTTTATCCATCTTTTTCAGTGTTTACTTACTTAATACATACTTACGTTCCGCCTCATCAATGTATATATTCCCAGCTAACATAGAACGTTATCAGAACATTCAGGGCTGAGTTTCCCAAAAGCATTGCAGCACAAACATCATTGTTAAATGGAAGAGCGAGCATCACATTGCACACTCTCTCTACCAGTTAGGATTATTTTAACTTTACAAAACATTTGGGAAACTGGGTCCAATAAAGTAGTTGACCAGTTCTAAGAAAGGTACAAATATAAGGTTCCTGAAATCTTCTGATAAAATGATTTATTAATGGCTTGCACACACAATGTTCCCAGTTATACAAAAAACATTATGGAAACAGCAGCAGTTCTTCCCACTAAAAATGCACCAACATTGTAGGAATGTTTAGAAACGTTAGATGAAAATGTCCTAAGGACACCCAGAAGAGACTGAATGTTATAGCAACCAAATGTTACTAGAACGATAACATTCAGAAAACATTCTGCTAACATGACGTGTTATCATGAATATTATTATTAACAACAATAGCTCCATTACTATATACGTAAATTATTGTTATTAATGGGATGTCATACACCTTGTAATCATGTCTGTTGTATATAAGTACACCTTATAGTGTTGGATTTTTATAGAATATACTGTATATTCACCAGTATAGTATATATTCAGAGTATAGCCTAGGAACAGAACGAGTTAAACTGCTCTACAACGTTTGGGTCAGAAACCCACAAGCATCAGGTGTCCAGCACTATTAGCTATGCTGTGAGGAAGACTTTCATGCTGGCTAAAGTAGCCAGCTTCTAGAAATTCCTGTTTGGGCCTGAATATGCCAGTCTGTGCCAATTTTCTCCAAATGCTTACTGTAGAGGCATTGAGCACAACTCTCAGAGCTCTGAGATTGAGCTAATGTCTGCCCAAATGTAGTTTGCATGAAACTGAGAACCATGTTGTTTTGAGAACAACAATTCTCAAAACATGTTATTGTAAATATCACACAGAAAGTGGTTGAGAGGTTTTAGCTATCAGATACCTGTTCTTTTGTCTGACATGCCTATCATTCAAACCTGATACAGTGAGAGTGTGTTAGATGCATTCCTGCTTCGCTTTTCTGTTTCTTATACCTCTCTCATATTGCACTCAGATACCCTCAAATCACATTATAGCAGACCCAGCCCAGGTATCTGAAATCTCTCTCTCTCTCTCTCTCTTAAGCATGTTGTGTCTCCAAAACAAAAGCTTTAATTTCATCAGAGGCAATAAAAACTCAAATTAAGCCTGTGACTGGTTACTTAGCCTAATATCTGTCTGGATGTGAGGCAATAACAGAGGTGTCTGTATTAGTCACTAAGGAATTACCCAGCTTAGAGTGCACCAACAGAGAGAGGGGTCTCACTAAGGCTATATCTCTTTCTTCATAAAAAAGCACCCCCACCTCACATTTATTTTCTCTTTTTTTCTTCACTCTCCCTCAACGGGATATTAGACAGACACTCTTTATCTAGGTTATAGGTATAAAGGCCTAGCCTGATTGGCCACCATTTAAGTGGACAGAGATGCTATTGCCTGTAATTTAACTCTTCATATCCATAGCCAACAGAAACCTTACTTAGATAATAAATCTAAATAATTAGTAGATTGGTATGGTGTACAGCAGCGACAGAAGAGGGTCAAAAACAGGGTTCAAAATATATGATAATCATAACTTTCTCAAACAGTAGAACAAGGACATGATTACTGTATATCTTACACATCATATTTATATGATGATAAATCAATATATTAATTGATTTATCATCATCATCACCATTATCATGATTTTTTTGTATTTTAGTACATTCATTAAGCACAGTCAGCAATGGCTAGCAATAAAATGGATGTACAGTGGCAATGACCTTTATAATAACTATAATAAGGACAACAGTGGATCATGACTCAGGATGCATATGACCATGAGTGATTGTCTGAAGCGTCTATTTCTCTGATAATAAGCTACTAGACCTGCGGAAGTGCAACATCATGGCATGTAGACCTGACAAGTGCTGCTGGCGTGTAGAAGTGTCGAGTCATACTTTCCGCTTGGCTCTGGGTAAAACACCAACAGGATGGAATATGAGTGCACAGGCTTCCTGTGAGCCCAAGGTCTTGCAAGCTCAGACATCGTTTGACTCCAGTCAGAGTGCACTTCGTTTGGCATGCACAAGCAGCAAGTCTTGTAACACACTTATAACCAATGCTTTGTAAATAACAATTAAGCTGCTTGCTATCTGATGCACTATATTGGAAGCCATAAAATTAGTGAACAAATACAGTGCCTTACATATACAGAAACTGACTATTTTATATACTTGCAAAGTAACAGCAATAAACCTGCAGCAGTGAACCTGCAGCAGCAGACGAGTGCTGATGTATTGCTAGCTGTGTCGTGACCTACAGTATCTGATGTGCCCATTCTGAAAGTGCATTCATTACAAAAGTGATATTGTAGCTTCATTTGCAAAGGTAGTAAGGAGAGAAAATGTCACGCTGACCCACGAGTGCAGCGGTGAAGAATCATGTGTCACAGAAGCAATACCAAGGCTCTGGCATACTTCACTCCATACCAGTAATTGAACACAATCCAGACAGGCACGCATGAGAGACTGAGCTTTCTAACAAATGTGCCAGATGAAGTAAGAGTTGGTGGTTAGCAGATTGAAGGAAACCAGATGCTGAAAGGGGAAAACCTATGGGATCTTTATTTCATGCCTTTGATTTCAAAGGCAGTCTTGATTCCTATACAGTCTCGTAGGGCTCAGGTGAGCTCAGAGCTCAGGACGAGGGCTTATGCAAGGCCTGTCTGTCAAATATGTCACCATTAAATGAGTTCTCTGGCACCACTAGAAGAGTCTGTGTAAGCAAGGAGAGTGAGACCAAGAAAGTGAGGGTAGAAGAAGTGGGGGAAGGGGGTTTCAGACAGAATAGATGGCCAAGGAACACTCTTGGTTATGATTAAGATTTTTTTTTAGTTTTGCACCTTGTGACAGGAAAGCTTTTCTCAGAGAGTGACAAGATTCTCTTTCTTTTCTCCGCTTTTGCTCAGGAACTCGCTTCAGGAATCACCCCATAACTCATTCTGATACAGCTGTTGTAATGTGGAGACCAGGGTTAATGGAACACGTTTATTGATATTATCACACGCCGGGACCCAGACCTACTTTAAGAGAGTGAATTGAAATTCAGAGCATGGATTCACAAAATCCGACCCTGTGTGTGAACAGAATAGTAATAGGATGGTAGCACTAGCATAAGGCTTTACAGATCCCATTAATACCAAGCTATACCTGGCGAGATATGGCGAGAGATCTGACGGGAAAAGCTTATCTTTTATTGGATAGCTTGGGGACCAATTATGGACATGCTGTATGAGACGTTTATTAAACTCAACCATTGCACCATTGTCTAAGGCCGGGGTTATACTTGCTGTGTGACTATGTGTACGTGTGCGGATCCCGCAGCTACACGAGCGTCATTGATCACATACTCGCTTCTGCGCCGTCCGTACATCTGGAAAATTAAAAACTCTGTCCACTAGGAGGCAGGTCAGAGCCGATACATCGCCAGCTCCGGAATATCTTCTTCGACCACTTCTTGATTTTGCACAACAAGGTAAACAGTGAAGATGGTGGGAAATGAGGAGGCTATGATAATGTGTATCTTGAGAAAAAGGCAGAAACAGTGGCAGCAGCGCCAATGTAGATGGTGCATCAGGCCATTAAACCAATCTCATCGCAAAAACAGAAAGTATATTTCTCTCATCCTCCCGATCGGCCCCCACCATTTATACAGTTATCGCGATTGTTAAAGAGCCAAGTTCCTTGTGCCTTGGTCGGAGGGAGGCGCCTAGCTCACTCATCTAACATTAGCTTGGACACCCACTCACGGTGATAGGAGACCGCAGGAGAAACTGGAAAAAAAAGTTATAACTTATGGCTCAACAGGCAGGTTCATTTTAATTTACATAACTTGCAACGTAATTTTAGTTAACTAGAGGGGTGCTTGTATACATTTAGTGTAGTCTATTCTAGTCAGTGATCAGTGCTCAACATCAACTGCCGTTGTCTGGGGCAACCAGTTTTGAGGCTATAGCAACCGTTCCATTTTGAGGGGTTTGACTATCTTGGCAACTACTTTTATATGTAAGAGAGATTTTACCTCACACGGGTCAGGTTAGCTACCTTTCACGCAGTTCACTAGCTAGTTATCTAGCAACGTATTGTCCAGTGTTCATTACATTTATTATTTGTAAAAGGATTCAACACGGCCATGTGGAAATATGTGCAAATAATGCACCGAGCAACCACACTCCTAATCTTTAATCAAAATCTCATTGTTGAATTTGGAATTTAGAGAATTTTAGGTTTTAAAATATTGCTTCAGAGATTTAATCAGAGTTCTAATCATATTTAGAACTGGATTATGGCACACAATATTACAATACCAAAAATAAAAATGAATAATGCTGTTCAGTTGATGCTAGAATGCCCTCAGTATTTTCAAAAGTCTAGATGCAGCCCTGCGCTTAGTTAACAGCAAGTATAACCCCGGCCTAAAATCTCTAATCTCTAATCTCTATCTTTTCTTACTTTCTCAGTTTGTCTGTCTTTCACTTTACGTCTATATCAGAGTTGGAGAAGGCACAGGGCAAATGAAAGGGTTCACGCTCCTACCTAATAACGTGGACGTTTTTCATGCATTGCGTTTGATCAAAGTCCTGCCTGTGCATGTGCAATGATCAAAATTAGCATCTCTTTCAGTTGAGCTAGGAGAACAGACCCATCTGAAGAAATGAGAGACAAGAAGAGTGGGAGAGAGAGAAAAAGGGAAAAGAGAAACAGCGCAAGAGTGAGAATGTGTGACAGTAAAAGAAAGAGCAACAGGCAGAAAGAGCAAACAGACAGCAAGAGAGCTTGTGACAGACAAAGACAGAGCAAGAGAGTGTGACAGTGTGTCAGAAACAGATAGACAAAGCCAGAGAGAGAAAGAGTGAAACACAGAGAGGGACAGAGAGATCCCTAAGTAAGCAATAATGGCTGGTAGGTGGGGCATCCTACAGATTTACCTTTCAACATTAATAAGATCATCAGTGGCAGAGCAGTTGGGGGTAAGACAGATCAGGCTTTTTTTGACAGAGAAGACAGTGAACTAAAATAATTAGGCCCAACACGGCCCAGCCAGCTGAGGGACCCAGCTAAGCAAGGACATAACTTTGTGTTGAACACTAGAAGAGATTAGGTCAAGGAAGTTTTGGGGGGGTCCAGGGGCATGCTACCTGGGGAAAAGACTTTTTGCATTAAATAGCTGTTTTTAATCAAGTTTAAGTGCGCAAATATAAAAAAACATAATGATCTAATTCTTGGGTACTTATTTCTCTACTGTGTTTTATAGTGGCAACTGTAAATATAAAATTGTATGCAATTGTATTTTGTGGAATACAGTATAAAACCCTTTTGTTTCGGACAAAACCTCATTTGCTGTGCAAGCAAAGTGCTTCTGAGGCTGTAGGAGGTGAAACCTCTGGTAACTTTGTGTACTACGCTGCAATTTTTTACTACATCTACTATTATTACTGAAGTACACTATAGTTACTCCCTGGATTCTTCTTCAGATACAGTATATCAAATACCAAAACACTTTTCAAACACTTTTTCATTAATTTCAGTTACATTTTCATCACAGTTTCATCACAAACTCATCATAGTTATATTATCACATAATTTGTTATTTATTTCTGCCTCATGCCTCTCTGTTTTATCTTTATTTGATACCTAAGAACACAAACTAATATATTTTTACCATAACTGCAGACCTAACAAAAGCTTTGCTCCCCATATCAATATTTTTGGGCTAGTTGCAATACCTAAAAGCATATAATGTTAGTTAAGAACAAACTGCCAAATGGGCAGAGGGTGAAATGTGCATGCAATTACAGGAGAAAACTAATAACTATAAAATGGTGCTAGTCAGGTTTTCTTTAACAGTTACATTTTGTCACGGCTACACCGGAGCACACTCACACCCGCACTTCCTCTCCACACCGACAGAGGTCACCCTCCCCGGAATAT
>JAOUQW010000016.1:17256065-17266696 GCA_028565825.1 Olivaichthys viedmensis
AATCATCTCTTTTGTTTTATCCACATTAAGAGATAAATTGTTGTCTCTGCACCAGTCTGTGAGCCGCTCCACCTCCTTCCTGTATGCTGACTCGTCATTGTATGCATATCGTAGCAGGAAGGTCTTTCAAAAGCAGCACATCTAGGCTTGTACTTCACTATTGGGTGTGAGCATTGATTTTTGCTTTCATATTAAAAATCATATTTAACATTGTTTTGCCCCTGTGGCTATCAATCTGAAGTGGCCTCAATGAGATGGCGAGTTAGCATTCAAGATGATGAAGGTCGTGAAATATTCACTAGGTTTTATTTACATAGAACTGATTCTCCCAATGAACTGTTCTTTAGTGTTCACCCCTAGAGCTTCAACATAACTCTTATTGCTTGATTAACTTACAAGCAGAGTAGAATAGTAATAACAATAACATACTGTAGAATTTTTTTTTATAGCCATAATATCATTGAGATGATAGATTGACAGAAAGACAATTCCTATCTGAACTAGGAAATAAGAAAAGATTTCTTGGCTCTTAATTGCATTGACTTAATTAGCATTTATATAACTTTTTATAAACCCGACTTTAGCACCATTTCATAAACTAAAAGTAAAAAAACTGAGTGTCTTTCCTTGTGACAGCAGTTATGTGTTATGCTACAAATAGTTAACAGAACTACTGGACACAATAACATGTGCAATCATTTATTCATTCATTCATTAATCTTCAGTAACCACTTTATCCTGATCAGGGTCGCGGTGGACCCAGGGATCGCGTGGCATCACATACACACATTCGCACACTCATTCACACCTAGGGGCAGTTTAGAGTTGCCAATCCACCTACCAACATGTTTTTGGGAGGTGGGAGGAAACTGGAGTACGCAGAGGAAACCCATACAGACATGAGGAGAACATTCGAAACTCCACACAGACAGTAACCTGACCTCAGGATCGAGCCCACGACCCTGGTGCTGTGAGGTGGCAATTTATTCTCCCAGCTATTTTAAATTTATAACAAAATGTATACTAATACGAGACAATATTAGGACCTTGGTAAAATAACTATTTAGGCAAACCTTACTTGTTTTAATGCTTGTCTATTGGGCGGCTTTGGAACGCAGATTTGGCAACCCTGGCAGTTAGTAGGCTGTCCCAAGCACAGTTTGTGTTATTAGCTACAGCCTTAAGACTGGTTTATACTTCTGTGTCCACGTATCTGCGAACATGTGAGGGTGTCATGCGCAGACAGTCGCATAGATGTCTGCCAACATACTTGCACGTAACTTGAATGCATCCACTAGGGGGCAGAAAATGAAAAACAAAATGAAAATCTCACCTTTCACTGCAGTAGAAAGAATGGATAAAAGAAGAAAAGCGTGAACTTAATCATCAATTCTTACTTACTTTCGGGGTACTGTGCCGTTAGGTATTAAAGGTGACCGATCAGAAATGTCAAACTGTCCCCCGGTTTGGGATTTTTCAGATTTTCTCCACAAAATGAGACGAGTCATATTGCATATTAAATGAGATTATATGAACTAATATTCAGCTGCTGCCGTGCACACCAGAACTTTAGCTCGGCCAAAAGAAGCTCCTACAACACACTTCTCTATCTTGCTGCAAAAGCTTGAAGTTATTATTTTTCGGCAGCACTTTCCAGATGCTTTATGCTCATTATATTGCCGCTTTTTACAGTGCCAGTTTTACAGTCAGATTAAATCGTTTTATTTAAGGGAAAAGCAGTCTTTACTGTCCGTGAGCCCATTATTGCTATTGCGGCACCGCAAGAGACGGCAGGCAATTTGTGAAAGGCGGCCGTTTTTTTAAATCCTCTATGGAGTTAGTATCGCTAAAATGTGATTAGCATTTTATTGTATTCAAATAATCATACAGGTGTGACTTTATCATGAGGTGACTTTACCTAAAACATAACCAAGACACATAGCAGATATTTCGAAACAAACAAATGACATTCTGGAACAAAGAACCCGGACGTACGTTTGTTTTCTCTTTGACATCAAAGGTCAATACTTCCCTCCTCAACCAATCAGCGTTAGCCTGATGCACAAAACACCACGGATACGCACGATGCGTTGTTGAGCTTTTGGAGTCTGCAAGCCCATGCGTGCTACACTTACCCACAAACCTCTTCTCTATGCCGCGACGCAGATACACGTATGTGCTTCAATGTAGAAGTATAAAACATCCATTAATAAACTAAACGTTAATGTCAGACACCTTGCGAACGCATATTGCGGCCGCATCAAGGTGGGTTTTGCACTGCGCCTGCTCACGTACGTACATCTCGCACATAGCGGCATAAAGGACATTAAAGATAAAATGAAGTGTTTCTTTTGCTTGTGACAGCAGGGATATGTTTGTATTGTCTTGCATGTTGACAATGTTCCTAGTGCAACAATGTTTCGTCCCACTGTATACGTGTTTATGGATGGGATGACAATAAAAAAACTACTTGACTTGTCACTATCCTGCAAACAGTCAACTACAGCTCTGGACACAGTAGCACATGCAGTCCATGGACTGTTTTTGCAATCACAGGATGACTGCCACCTGTGAGGGCTGAGTTCTCCTAGCTCCAAGCTATGAAGCTGTAAAATGTGTCAGCACCCACACTTCACTACATACCAATCTGTCCACCGGCACCTTCCAACGAAGACCCTGTTCACCTGCTCCTGATTATTAGCTTCAATGAAACAAATAATAATACGGGCCTAATTAGGGTGTAACTCAGCTCCGGGGTCACCACTGAAAGCGAGGGTAGTGGGAAAGACAAATTATCACAGCATGATGTTTACAACCGTTTCTGGAGATAAAGTCAAACACTGCTTGAGAGGGCAGCTAAGGTCCACTGAGCAGACTGAGGAAGAGTCAGTCCTGTTATCTACACATCACTGTTCGGTGCACGGATAAACATATAGCCATATCACACACACAAGTGCTGCTCTCTGTTCTAGACAGAGAAGCAACTAAGGGTCAGAGTGATAAAGATATCTATTGTGACAGCTTTTATTGTGAGAATTCAGATAAACAGCCTGGCCATGAAGTGATGAAGAAGGAGGCATCACCAGATACATTAAAAACAAGACAGCGTACAAACATACATCCACACAACAGAAACACTAACACAGATTGCACAAATTGAAATACCTCTATTCTGAGTGTGAATGTGTATAGGTGTTTGTGTATGTGAGAGAGATCAAGTTTGTGTAGTGGGGCATGGCAGGAAGCTTGCCACAGAAAACATGGCCCCCCTGGACACATTTTGTACTGTTAACTCATTAAGAAATAGGTCAAGGATTCCGGCTGCATGCACAGCGCCTTGTCAGAATCTCTCAGGCTAAACAGGGGCAACCCCACTGGGAGGCAGGGAGAGAAACAGCGAGATAGAGATAGTGTAGAAGAGGAGAGGAGATTAGAGAGGGAAAGGCCTTGTATGAGCCATGGAGGTGCTGCACTTACTGGTGACACAGCATGGAACTAAAACAAGCAGTGCCACATCCATGACCCATCGACCGCAGATGCACCGCACTCGAAATGCATGAAACTCACGAGCCACAGGGAATTAGGTTTGCAATGTTACAACAGCGTAAATTCTGAGGCAACCTTAAGGATTTTTGCTCTCACTGACTGCACTCTCCGGTTCAGTAATTTCACCTAGTTAGTTTAAATCCATAGGGGGCGCTATTAAGCCATGCCAGTATGCCAGGTGGTGTTAGGCAGAGAGAACAAGGCGCCTCAGTCAAGAATGAGGTGACTGATGAGTCCTGACAGACATGAGTGATCAGACAGCAAACATTTTAATAACTTCAAAGTGCATCTTCGCAGCTGCTGAGTCAGACAGTGATTTTATTGCTTTGTATTTGTGTTTTGTGTTCCACAAGGTCTAAAGATAGCTCTAACTTGCCTTCGAACAAACCTACTAAACCAGGCGCTTGAGTGTGGTGCACTGCAGAAGGCCTAGAAACTCAAACCCTCCTACAAATCCAAGCAAACTGGGAGCTCTGGGAGTTCAGGGCTAGAGTGAGCCAAACAAACCCCCCTTAAGCACATAATACCCCCCAATTAGCCTCCAGGAAACATTTAACGAGTTGGATTGACATACGCAAATCAATACCATGCGTCCGGGCATTAGAGGCTGAAAGGCTTATTTGACAATTTCACTGAACGTTCAAATCCAACCAAAGAAGCTCATGCTGTGAAGGGAGTTAGTGGGAGCTTTTATTTAGCTGAGTGTGACTACTGCTGAATCGAGTTCCAGTGAAGTGATGTACTCGGTAAACAGCGTTAGGCAGGGACGGCGTGGCTACAAGTCGTGACCCCACAGCTTTGTGTAGTTAACCTTATTGATTAATGACTATGATGTAGAGATGCACAACACTCTTTCTACGTATCCCATGGCTTCATTGAAGGGAATAAGCTACAGAAGGGTCTGTTTCCTATAACCAACTGAAAGAATGTGACTCTCTGGAGGCATAAATGTATGAAATAAACATTCAAACAAGGAGTTGAGGAGCTAAAACCAATCCAGAAAAGTCGTAAAGAATATTATGGTTAAACCCACTGTAAGCAAGTTTTGCAGTTCTTGCTTACCTGAATTTATAGAATTAGCTTGGTGTGCAACTGCGTGTTTGGGTCAGTCGTTTAAGTCAGCCATAATTGTCTATCTCTTACGCCATCAAGTTAGTGCCTCACTTTGTGTAAATATTTGGCCTATCCCTTGTATTGGACAAAATGATGCACAAAATAATTCTGAGTCTCTATTTTAGTGATAGCTGTCCGGATGTAAAAATAGTTTAGCAAAAGTGTTCTTAAAAATGGATTACAGCAGCATTAAGCATGTACTGGAGAGTCACTGGTACTGTCATTCTCTATAAGAGTCTGGCCATCATAATATTCCACTCAGAAATGTTGTTCTTAGAACAGTCACACTTTCAAATACAATACTGTGGATGTTAAAAACTTCAGTAATTCATCTTTGGTTAGAAAACATAGTATATGACATTCTTCTTAATAAACAGTTTCACAGAATATTAAACCCTCAACCCTCAATTCTCACCAATAAAACAGGCCATGAATTCACACTGAGTGATTGTAGCCTACATTAATAGTCAATGAAGTGATATTTCCCTTGATTTTCTGTGTTAGGCTAATAGCTCCCTTTTGAAAAATATTAAATACTTGTTTTTCCAAGAGGCAATTTTGATTTCGCCCGTGTTCACTTCACCATCTAATGTCAACATGGGGCTTCAGCTTTAGGTAGAAACAAAAAGGATAGTCGAGTTAGCCTTCGGCTTAACTTCACTCATTTGCTGCTGATTAGCTCTGTGGCGAGAACAATTAAAATGATCATTGTAGTTCGTAGCAGATGCCAGTTATCCTAATGCAATTTTCGACGAAGAACAACTTTTCTTTTCCTTACAGCTCATGCCTGGACAGCGCGTGGTTGGCGTGCTGTATGAAGTTTAATACAAGATTTGTGCGTAGCCTACATCTGCTGGTTCACTGCAACCACAGATGAGCAAAGAAGCGTTTAGAATAAGACCTAGCTCCATTTGCCCACATCCGCACCGCAAGACGTGTTAAACTGCGTATGCACTTCAGTAAGACACTTTAGACATGTAATTGCTTATCAACATCGTGACTTTTGTCGAATTTGAAATAAGCTGAATTTCCAGTGCATATTCATGAAAAACGTTGAAACAATGTAGTAGCCTATATCGCATAGCCTAAGTAAATTCTGGCACGGATATTTAATTAACTCTAAATATGTAAGGAGTCATAGAGTGTGCTGTGTAGAATAAATCACCAATCAAACACAGGTTGTAGGTCATAAACGTAATGCAAACGAAAAACCTGTCAATGTTGACTGAAATAAAAATCATGGTCTCTGAATCAGATGGCATACACACTCCTAATGTTGAGATTCATACATTACTGTATCCATAGACCATTCGAGATTATTGGAGAGCTGAGATATAGCTTAGCCAAGGTTGTACAGCTGTACCTCAAGGTTGTCTAACGGCACGTTTGAAAGCCCAAAGAGAAATGTCCATATCAGCTTGCATAAGAAATTCTTCTGGCATGGCATCTCCATTCACATAATGTAGCTAATGGCCGACTCACAACATTTACATTAAACTAAAACAGGCGGTGTTTGTTAGTATCATTATTGTATACTATCATTCACTATTTTAATCGTTGCTGTGTGTAATATTTCCCATATAACCTAGCCCAGTCATTTTGTATAGCTAGCATGAGCTTGGTGGCAATATAGCTTAAAATATTAATATCAAGCTATTAGTAAGATATTTTAATAAAGCTGAACGTAAAGTGCATTTCCCGAAGAAAAAAAAAGTTGAAACGATGTACCCTATGAATGGGATGGATTTATTAGCTTTATTAGTTTGTTACATTGTAAAAAGACGGGCTACCGTTTGGCTTATATACCGTTATGGAATATATACAAGCGGCATTTACACAGGTAGCCTAATAGAGAACATGTATCAAATACATATGCAGGTCATCTCAGTTGAAGTGGGTTATTCATACAACCTAGCTGTCAGTTGTAGTTAATGCAGCCGTCAAAGCGCGACAGCTTGCGGTGTTTGCCGCGGAAATGTTCAAAACTACGCGCGGAACGTATTAGTATTCAGAGCAACATGTCACGCATATGACCGTTTTAGATCGAAATGTAGTCAGAATACACTTCCCACTCACCTTATAGAAAACAGCGACCTGCGATTCATTTCTGCGCTCATACCGTGGACCTCAATGAGAATCTGCTCGCCTTTCCTCTCTCTTTCCTCAGGTTGAATAAATCCACATCAGACTGTTCCGACCGTCACGGAATAAAGAAATCGGAGCTTCAATTATTTCCTCGAAATTCCTAGAAAATAACAGGAAGGCAGCTGCCGCTTCAACGTGACATACGAAGGACGAAAGGTATCGCTTGGATTCTAGTCTCTTACGCCAGCTTCGGGAATTTGATATGCGGGCGCTCTGTCCCGACCATAAACCACCGTTTTTATGTTAATGCCAGCTACATGCCACATGCTTTCGTTTCAGGAAGCGCGATTTCCTTCCTTCTCCTCCTCGGTAGTTTGCTGCAGATCTCCAAAAGACACGCTCTCTCCCCAGCTTCACTTCATTGAAGGTCTTGTACTAGAGGCAGGAGCGCGGGGTACTCCACTGCACAGCGTTTAAAGCCCCCTCCTCCTCATTCTTCATGCTCTAGCGCTCCGGGGAAACACGGCACGCTACGGCCGGCCTCGTGAATAAGAAACACTCAAGTCTGAAAATATATCTTGTATTTAATAAAATAAAGTATTATATATATATATATATATATAATACTTTATTTATAATGCTTTATATATATATAGGAAATTATCTTTATCATGTACATTACACGCAGACAGTTGTTGCTTATTTTACTGCATTTTCTGTCAACTTGCCCAGTCTCTTTGACAGTTTGAACATCATATCGAGAATATCTAGGTCCGATAGGTACTTGCTCTCTGATAGTATCTTTCTACTATGACTATGACTTCATGCTTGTTAAAGTGTGTTTGCAAACCTCTCCTGGAGGCACTCTGATTACCATACCATAATACACCCATTCATTTGATTTAGCTAATCAATTGCTTCTTAAGTTGAATCAAGTTTGCTGCTACTGAAATTGAACAAATATGTGGAATGGCTGAAGTGGTACTTTTATTTGTATTAATGCCTATTTGCATTTATTCTAATGCTGTTAAGTGTTTTTCCAAACAAATAAACACATACAGTATATATGCATTTTGCCCATTATTGAATGAATATTCATGGTTTGAACCATTCCTTGAAAGACAGAATTTGATGGAAGTCCTTCATGAGCTTTGAGAGCTGGGATATAGCCAAGGTTGTTCAGCTATTCGTAATATTCAAAATGTGAAGGAGGTGTTCAGACATCTTTTTGAGTGTTTCTTCACTTTCATTTCCTCAGAGTTTGACCAACAACATTTCTACTCCTCAAAATCATCTTTCCAAAATAGTCTTTGATGTAAATTCTTTGTCATACTTCCCACAGCACAGTAACTCAACCACATTTTTATGAAGATGACTCAGCCATTTAATCGTAATAGTAATAATGCAAGCATACAGTGTAAAACATCATATTCAGGATAAAAATTTAGTCATTGTAAGGCTAAGTGCATGCAGACAGAGTTTCTATAGAGGGCTCTGGGAGAGAGAGAGAGAAAGAGAGAGAGAGAGAGAGAGAGAGAGACTAGCCTGCAGTAATTCTGCAGTGCCATCTTTGGTTCGAAGACTGGAATTACAGCATTCTGTTCACGTGATTATAAACCCGGTAAATTTACTCTAATATATAATTTAGAAGTAAATATTAATATTAATTATTTGAGCAATTTCTATTACAGAGCCAAGCAATGAGCATCTTTCCATGGTCAGAGCTCCGTATTCTTGTTTATCTAATACTCCTGACCAGTTTCAATAATCTACCTGCCTTTTGGGTGTCATTTGCCTGTGACCCTTTGTGTGTTTAGATGACCCTTCTTATTTTCTGTCGTTGAATTTTTATTGTTGTTGAATTCAAATTTGTAATCCATTGGCAGGAAAACATAATTAAGTGTTTCACGAACCTGCTTACTAACATCCCAGAAGAGAGCATTTCATTGAATATATTTGAGAAGGTCTTGCACTGAAAATTACTTCCAAATTGTCTGCCTTTATGTAAGATGTAACTTAAAGCTGGCAAGCATATTTAGGTCATCAGTCTTCTCCTTTCTGTATTAAATATATTATTATGTACAAAATATTTAATACAGAAAAAAACTTGTGCTTTATTACTGTCTAAATATTTTTCAAAAAAATGTTATCTCATTTACATTTGGCCAACATTGATGAAGACCCTTTAAAACCACTAAAATATACAGTGTATAAATTTGTCACATTGCAAATTGACACGTACCTGCAATAATGAAGTTTGACTATGGCATTCTATGATCGATAGCTTGATTTTCCAAAATAAGTAAATTTCACATTAGCATGAACTCTTCTTCTTTGCACTCAAATGAAAGTTATGAAGAAAGCATTGCTGGGCCATTAATTCTGTGATCCATCAATAATTTATAGTGGGAATGGCCCCGATGCCAGCCTTCAAAAGGATTGCAAAACTGCCAGGAGCACGGCAATGTTGAGCAACTGATATGTAAGTACACTAAAAGCCTAAGTCACTCTTAAAAGATTGAGTCAATACCTGGAGGGCTTCCATATTCAAGTTCCACTGTACTAACCCTCAAAATATTAGTCCTTTACTAGTAATCAAATACAAAGCTTCTAAATCCATTACTCATCAGTGTGTTTGGAGGACACAGTGGGAGTAGGATTGATTAGAAAATAATCTTGATTGGAAATAATTGAAAATGGCTACACAGACAAAGCAAAGTTAGGAAAAGAGTAGTTCTGTGTGTATTAAGGTATTTGTGATGCCAAACATCTAATATAATTACAAAAAAAATTTAATTACAGAAAAAAGCAGGGAGTTTGAGATCTTCACAGTGAGAATTGTAAGAGCTTTGTGCAGCTGCAGACATGAGAGCACACATTCTGGGCTTCAGCCACGGAGGGCTCTGATTCAAGGTTGGCTCAAGTGCCAGCTCTGTAACGAATGCTATAATTGGTACAATCCGTGAAACATTATCTGGGGTTGACCTTGGCTGAGATGGTACAATCTGAGCTCAAATACAGATGATTGTTCAACTCTGATAGGCTATGAAGGCACCCAAATTAGGCTCAAGTTCCAGATGTCGAAAAAGTGAGATAAAATATGGCAGTAGAGCATGAGCTCAATTAAAATAGGATCATGACTTTGCCAATACAAGTTCACTAGATAATTTATTCTAGAAGAGTGATGTAGTGATGGGTCATTATCATATAAATGTTGTAATCAGGTGTAAGTGCTTATTCTTGAGTCTTATTCTTCATTTTAAAAATATACCAGGTACGTGAGTCATTCGGTTTTAATGAAGCACAGCTGGCTAACAAAATTATTATTATTATTGTTGTTGTTATTATTATTGTTATTATGATTAATATTTGCAACAATAATTTTATATATATATATGCTGTATATATAAGAGAAAAACAGGTTTTATAATAACTTGTTTTTCTCTTCAATATTAAAAATGTTAAAAGGCTTAACCACCCTTGGTGACAAGGTAGGTGTGAACAATTCAGAAAGTAAAATAACATTAAAATATTTCATCATATGGGTTACACAAACACATTGGTGTTTATTTGGTTAATAAGTAAATAAATAACAAAATATAAATCTATCCAGGATAGAAATGTGTGAGAAATTTATTTTGTTTTATATGTCTACTTGATTATGTGATTATTAAATCTGATTAAACAATGCCTATTATTAATATTTAATCTCTATTTTTGGAGAAATATCCGTGGTTAGGGCACTGGGCTACTGATCAAAAGGTCGTGGGTTCAAGCCTCCAAGCTGCCACTGTTGGGCCGTTGAGCAAGGCCCTTAACCCTTCCTGCTCCAGGGGCGCTGTATCATGGCTGACCCTGCACTCTGACCCCAGCTTACCAACATGCTG
>JAOUQW010000016.1:17333901-17345557 GCA_028565825.1 Olivaichthys viedmensis
TTAACCCTCCCTGCTCCAGGGGCGCTGTATCATGGCTGACCCTGACCTCTGACCCCAGCTTACCGATATGCAAAGAAAGGAATTTCACTGTGCTGTCCTTGTATATGTGACAATAAAGGCTTTCTTACTTTCTAGAGGGAGGCATTACTCAACAAAGCCTTTTAAAACATATTTCTGTATATTTATTTGTACAGAATATACAATAAAACAATTTGTTCAATCTTTTTTACATATTATAATGGGCTTTTGCTTGTTTATTATTTGATGCCATTTTATCCCATTTTCTGCCATTTGGTTAAATGTAATCTAGTAACCCATTAGGATGCAGTTGATATTATTGCAAAAAATGTGATTGTAAAGACATACAGCAGCATCTAGTCAACAAAATTAGTCTAATAAAGTTTGAATTACTCACCTCTAAACACTGCAGAACAGCAGTTTACTTCATTACTTCCAACTGATAACACATGTACCACATTGACAATTTGGGTGTCTTGCAGTGTGATGACTGCAACTGAGCAGCTTAGGAGCTTTCCCTAGGTTCTCTTCTACTTCCTGATGGATTATCCCTAAGTCTTAACTCACACCAAGCGCACACTGAAAGAGTGTGTAGCCCTTCATCGTTGGTCAAAGGCAAAGCCTGATCCTTTGAATTCCAAATGTTAGTATGACCACCACTTTATCCACTCCAAACCAACAACCTTGAAACTGATAAAGTGCCTGTTCCGTGCTACTGCTGATTTGAATGAAAACTTGCAAAATGATTAGTCTAAAAAGTTTAAATGGTTTTGCTGTGCGTATATATTAAAAGTATATAAAATATGTATGTATCAAAAGTATACAAAATACTTTTGTATGGGTTTTTACCAAATTTAAGCCTTTTCAGAGAATTCACTCCTATATATACAGTATATATCTGTCTTGAGTTTATTATAAATTTGGTCAAGATCATGAATTTCTGCCCTCTACTGGTGAACACCATCGAAGTTGCTACAACAGATCTCGTAAGAGTAATTTATTGCACTTTCTGTATACTGCAGAAACCACAAAATCATGCAAAAATGCTGTCAACTAGTTGAATTCAAAATCTTCTACTGAGCTCTCAGAAAAGTTCCTGTTGGAAAAAATTGAAGAATGACATTTTGTTAAGCCTCAGCATCAAACATTCACTGAACTCAATCTCTAAAACTCACACAAATGCCTCTCCAACACTCTAGCAGAAGGTCTTTATTTTACCTGCTCCAGGTCCCGTTCCTCTTCCTGTATATCAAAAGCCAACTTTACCCTTTCCCTGTCTTCCTGTAATTAACATACACATGTATGCACAATGAATGATAACTGAAAACACTGGAAATGCATAATACACGATGCTGCTTAAATACCACTTAAATAAAGTTGACATGTGAATGAAATTAATCACTGTTTGACCGAATTTCATCAAGTCTAAGGAGTGTATGTCTTGCTCACTTTGATAAGATATGCTAAATATATCCATGACAAAAAGCACACTTCCCTGTTCTTGCACTTGCTCTCATGATTTACCTCTTCCATAGTTCCAGGAGTCAATGACTTTTGCTGGGCAAACAGGACTGCGTCATGGACTGACAGGAACATGTGACTAGGAGTAATACTGCTCTCCTCAAACAGTCCTCCAATCTCCAGGTCCTCAAACACCTGAGCTACACACACGCACACACACACACGCACGCGCACGCACACAAAGAGGGAGGAAATGGATCAGTGTTAATTATGTAGTAGCCATTACCTTATATACAATACCAATGAACTTACACATTAATGAATTTGTGTCCCCACTGAGTGCAATATATCATAAATATAAATATATCATACAACTGTATCATCATGCAGCTCACCAACCTGAGAAGAAAGGTACAAAGATTGCATGTTTAAGGTAGCTATGCTATTTTAAACACAACACAGATACATCGGTGGCAGTAGACAATGTTTCAAGTGAAGGGACGGCTTGTCTTTAAGTCATGTACAGCTTCAAAATGTAAATATTGCACAATCCTTATGTAGACAGTTTTAACTTCACTTGATTATTTATACCTTTAAGAGAGTTTAGACTTTTACTCCACTACATATCTTATGTTTGTCTAGAATTTTATCCAACACCATAGACTAAATGATACTTTTATAAACTGTGCAGCTGAAGTAAAATGCAAGACAAGCCACCAGTCACTAACTTTACTTTTGATAATTATACATACACTGTTGGTGATAAGAATAATATTTATTTGATACTTCAGCACACTGCAGTGAATTTAAAGGGGAAAAATGGTATTATTGAACAAAATGGGTATTTTTCACCATGGCTTGTCAGACACTTTGGATGACTGGTGGTGTATTTAGTAACTTCTAAAACATCAAGCTTCTTTAAACATTTTATTAAAAAGCTGTCAAGATGTCAGGTGCACTTTCATATCAACAACAATGTATGCTGCATGCTTTCAACAGATCAGCAAAGTCAAGAAGAAAAGACAAGGACAATGACTTTGCCACAGCACGGACATGATGCAAGTGCTGTATATAATCCAGCATTTTTCTCCAAGACGTTACACTGTAGATGCCCTGCCTCTAACCGCTTTACACAGGGCAGGTACTGGTATCTAAGTGATCAAAGAAAACCATTTACCTTGCACATTTGCTAGGTACAGGCTGATCCCCAGCATACTATAAATGTTGCTCATCTGCAAAAAAAAATTAAAATAAAATTCAGTACTTATGTTAAACATACAGTCAGGGTATTTTAGTAATAATGAAACATTAAAGGATACTATATAACTGTATATTACCAAAGAGTAATGTGAAAAATCAAACTACAACTACAACAACTAAAAAAATTGTCTACGCCTAACAAGGTGCAGCTATATTGATGCTGCTTTATTGCATTATTGGCATTACTTAACATTAGTTATTAACCTTGGTGAGAACTTTAACGCCCATCAGGTCAATGAAACAGACTCCCCCCAGGTCCATGATAAGTGTATGGAAAGGCACAGGCTGCATCTCCATCATAACAGGAGGGGAGCTGGGAGGCTCGGGCTCTGGGAGCTGGTCAATGGAGCTTGTGATATCACAGTATGTGTTGACGTAACTCGTGGGCATATTGTCACTGCCTGCACCAATGCTGTAAAAGTCGCTCTGCAGATCAATTTGTGAAATAGTCTGAAAGTGGAATGGGCAGCATATAATGACACTTCACTGAAATTTCAAATGAGATATTACAATATAGGATTTTTTTACATTTGACAATTTAAGCATATGCAGCATGATGCAATTTAAAACTACACTTGGGTGTCTGCATATATTACTTTGAACATCTATGTTTAAAAATGTTCTAGGTAAATATTCCCCGCTTCTCCGTTTGTAAATGCAATAAAGAATATGCACCTGAGTTTTCATGGTAACTAGTGAGCTCACTTTCCTCTTTCTGGCAGCCGCCTTCTCCTGACTCTGCTTGGTTTTTATCTCTTGTTTTTCCTTCTCCTGCTGTTTTTTCAGAAACTTCCTCCTGGCCAGAAGCACCTTGCCTGCATCAAGCCCAGTCTGCCAACCACCAACATATGAAGACAACTTAAGCATTTTCTGACTTACTATCCATGCTGGGTAAAACTCATTTTCATGAGAAAATATATGGCAGTTCTCTAATTGGAATGTACACAATTTAACTGATGATGTAAGAATTGAGACTTGTATAGATACAATCCACACATTCACTGAGATTAATTACAACATACTTTTTTGATGACCTTTCGGCGAAATATCTCTGCATTGGCAAAATAAAGAGGTGAGCAATAGCTAACTATTTTTACACCTTCAATGGCTTTCACCTAAATAAAGAAACAAGATGTACATATTCACCACGATCATCACGAACATTAAAAACAATGTAAGAATCTGCAGACACTAAACAGCAAACTCCATGAGTCTTTACCTTATTGTAGACTTTAGGGTTCTTGTACAATTCTGTATCCATGACCTGAGCCACTTCTGAGCCATTACGACTAGAGGTCACACAGTCACCAAACAGCAAACATCAGTTATAATGAGAACCATGATGACCACTGTCATGGTCGCCGAGCCTTGACACCGCTCAGCTGACGGAGTGTGCCGGTTACCACGGCAATGGCAGCCAATGGACACGAGCACATGTGTGTTTAGTTCCACCCTATCTTGTCGCGTTAAATGTTTCCAGCTGTTCCTTGTTTGTGACCCCTATAAGTATCCCCGTGTTTTTGTCTTCAGTGTTGGTGTTATTGTTAATGTAGTTTGTAGTGTGTGTGCTAAAAATAAACGTGTTCAGAGCGTTGTTGAGCGACACCGCGTTCCCAGCGACACCGTGACGACCACAATGCATTATAATATGTAAAACGTACCATGTGAGTGTGGTTAAGTCATTCCATTCAGGGTTTACTTACAATTGAGTCTGGAAAATGACTACCAGGATGGAGAAGCTCACACCAATAGCAACACCAAAAGGCAAGCTCAGGAAGAAGGTTGCCAGGAAAGACACAACCCATACACACTGCAGGGAAAACAAAAGAAACAGAAGTATGACTGCCTAAAGTTGGATGGAGCTTAAAAAAAATAATACTTGGATTGTATCCCTATTAAAACCTCTAAATCCATAACCAAAAGCTTTAATAAATGTATCACTAAAAATCACTGGTGTTACTCAGGGTCACATGCTGGGCCCCCACTGAATTTGGGCTGTGTTGAACATAGCACAACCCACACAGTCTAGTTTGCTCTTCTTCCAGAGGTAGTATGGGTCCGAGATCTGCAGCAGTGTGTTCTTCAGATTAACAGCTATGAGAGCTCCCAACACTGACTACAGACAAAGAGGATTAACACACAGTCACTCAGCACTTAGTGCTTAGAACTAAAGTAGATGAGTAATAAAATAAATTTTATTTCTTACCTTGGGGAGTGGTTTTAGAAAGGCTCCCAGAGCCAGCATGGTAACCATGACCACTAGCATTACACACAGGCTGGCAAACTAAAAATTAACAATATGTCACTAGTTAGTTAAAATAATAATAATAATAATAATAATAATAACAATACTACTAATAATAATAATTTATTTACACATTGCACACCTTTTACACTCAAGTTTACTTAAGTTTGCATTAAGGAACAAAAAAGAAATACAAGATGAAAAAACAGTATGTTCTTGAAAGAGGACTGGGAAATCATGAGGAAATTCTAAAATGGAGTTCCAAAGTCTAGAGGCCATAAGACTGAACGATTGCCCCCCATAAAAACCAGTATGGTTTTAGGAATTGCCAAGTGACCAAAATGTAACTTTCCTCTAACAAGGAATTACACTACAAGGTCATATGGGCTTACCTGTGAGGAACCTCCTGCACTGTCCACAGCCAGTGTGACAGACAGAGCACAGCAGATCACATGGATCTTAAAGAAGCCACCAAGGAAGTTACTGAAGCCCAAAGCTAGCATTTCCTACCAAGCAGTAAATATACCAAATTGTTATCAACTGATCTTACAAAAGTGCAAAGTTTTGTCATATTTGTCCAGTAAGAGTAAACGAAGGCAACTGAACTGATTGGCTTAATCAGTAAAACATACTCAAGATTATACCACATGTACAGTCGTTTTGACTCACTGTCATTTTGAATCCCTACTAGAAATTGCCTGGTTAACTGAAAGCCTTCATAGATGTTTGTTGTAGTTGGCCCAAATTTTCTTCACAAGTGTACCTGATTGGGGTCCACATCATAACCATGTTTGGTGCCCAGTGTCCTGCCCATAGCCAGATTGATGACATATCCCACAATGGCAAGTGAGAAAGCTGTACTTAACATTTCCTCCCACTCCAATACGCTGGGCAGGATCGGGGCCGGAAATCTAAAAAAAAGAAGAAAAAAAAGAAAAAGAAACTGAAACTTGGTACACGCAAGCAAGGTTTTACAATGGGGCCACATCAAAGACAACTGCAATTGATCTAATTGACATGTCTCTCACCCCAAAGGGATTTCTCCTACTATGTCCATGTGGTACTTCTCAGGAAGATGCAGTGGCCCAGAGATGGCAGTGGCCACTACCACCTGAGAAATAGCACACAAAAAAATATTGTCAAAATTGTTCATTAAGGAAAGTCTATATGCTCTCAACTGATTTTTAAAGCATATACTGCAGCTCAATGAGGTGTTGCTATCAATGCTTCAACACTCTTTTGTCCACTGTTTACTCCTCTAAAATATAATTCCCAAATTATATCAACATGATCAGCATTTTATCTATTCACTTACAACAATAATCTCTATGGGAATGGGGTAGGGGATTTTATGATGGTAACGAGTGCTCAGTTCCTTCACTACGATGAGCACCACACAGCTGGTAAGGGCAAACACCAGAGAGGCTATATTGGTTTTGGGCAGGCCTTTGCATATGTCTATAAGGGTCTGAAACACAGAAAACACTATTAAAAATCATACCAAAGGAAGAAACATTCAAGCAAATTGCTGAAGTACAAAAAGGGTCTGAATGTTCATGTTCATCAGGTTGACAGCTATAGAACTTATTCCAAAGACTGCCTAATACTTTATTGATGGGTTGATTAAGGATGAATATTTGTAACATTGACTTGCAGTGAATGATACATACATAAATGGTAGCCAGAGGCCCACTGTATGGTGGCACTGTGATCCCAAAGATGTACTTAAGCACAGATATGAGAATCTGCAGCCCTGCGGCTGTCATAAAGCCTCTAACAAATGACTCAGAGAGGTAAATGGCCACAAATCCAAACTGCATCATGCCTAGACCAATCTGTAACACACCAGCAACAAATACAAGACATTATTCCCAATCTTGTGCATACCATCATTAACATCATCAGAAGATTCTGAGCAGCAAGACAAAAGCCCATTTACACTCATTAAGTAAAGAATGCAGGTTGTTATTCAATACTATGATAAAAGAACACTAGTTACATTTCTGGTCAATTACCTGTATGATAGAGGTCAGACAAGCCAAAGTGCCTGATATGGCCAGTCGGGCCTGATTCATGCTCTGCTCATTCACTACAGTGGCATTGAGGGTGGCATTAAAATGGCTGAAGTTTGATTCAGGTGCCAGCCTCATACACACTATACCCACCATTATACTCAGCACAGCAAAAGTACCTGTGTAAAAAAACAATCCATTATAACTTATTCATCATACAACCACACAATAAATATTCCCATGATTCATAGAAGTACAGTTCCGGGTAAAGAGCAGTTTTGAGATACAGTTTAGTGCATTCGAAATGTTAACACAAGTTAGGTTTTACAGATGTTTCTTCATTATGACAAGTAACAAAATGGTCAAAATGTTAAGATATTGATAGTGAAACAATCAAAATGATCTTTCTAATTGTGCGATAAGTGTGGAATTTCATAGTACTTGCCGTTAAGAACTTTTAGTCTCATGATTTTTGCAAATCTCTCTAGCAGTTTTTTTTTCTTCAGTTAAAGTTTCTTCAAATTTATAATTATGGTTTTCACTGTTTGTATGATATCCCTAAACACTCTGATATTTTTTAAATCGTTCTCCAGTTCTGTGAAAGGTCAAAAATGTCCGTTTTAGGTCTTGTGGTAGCTGTTTTCCTGATATAATTGCCTCTTAACGTGACTGCTTACAACAAACTGCTTGAGAGTTAGCCTATTTTCATACCTTAAATAAGACTTAACAATCTAAACACGTTCCAACTGTCATTAGATACCTTAATAAGGCACATTCAAATAAATTAACTAGAGCATTTAAATGGGGATGCAAACATTTGAGTTTGCTAATAAAGATAACTGCTGACTTAGACTGGATTGTGCTGTAATGGAAAAGCATTGGATAGTCAGTGCGTAGATTATAAACTTATGTAGCCTATTCGTATTTAATGTCATATTTATCTAATTGAACATTAATATTCAATTTAATATGAACATTTAATAATTATCTTGCATTTAATATTTTAAATTAGGGAGGAGCTCCCCTACCTTTGCTTAGTTAAACTAAGCTCTTAAACAGATATAATAAAAACTTCTATTAATCACATTTCCATGATATCAATGTTGAGAACTCCATATAACAACACATTAATTTAAAAGGTACTGTTCCCACATTGTTGTCACCCATGAAAGAAGTAGGGCTCCTCTACTTCCCAGTTTAACTCCTGGGGGGTTGGATTCAGGTTGTGTGTAACTATACTTATCATTTAGTCAGCATTATTCGATCCCTTGAAAACCACAATACAGGCACAATTACACAGACAGAAATAGAAAAGGGAACCATCACAGAAATGGAGTTTACGAAATATTATGGGGTATATGGGGATACTAAGGTCGAGGATCTCAGATAGCTTGCCTATGACCAATGACCAGAAATTCTAGACATAACAGCAAAACCAGATAGCATTAAAGTAAGCCTCTGTTAAGGCTGGGAAGTGTGGACATGTATTATTGGTGGCTGAATCCCATGCGTGTTGTTGATGCCCTGTAATCAAGTCGAGTCAAGTGGGTTTTTATTGTAATATGGGTTCTATGAAGGATTTTATATTGTATTAATTGGAGTTTTGAATTGCAGGTCATGGAAAAAAAATTATTGCATATATTTTGCCAATTAATGTCAGATTGTTGGTTATTTATGTCTGCAGTAAATTTCTCAATTGGAAGGTCTGGTTTTCAGAGACTGAGTTTCTATATATTTGTGATAACATTTTTCATGGTCTAACTTTAGGCAGAGAAGTATACTGTAACTATGAAAGTTGTTTTCTTTATAACTTATTTCTATTTGCAGATATAGGGAAACTGTGATTGAGGTAGTGCTAATAGTGTTATGTTTTTAACAATTATGTTTTTTAAGCTTTCATCTATAGCTTAGCATATTTTAAAAAAACAGAGAAATCATGTTAAATTTACAGCACTTTGTAAAATCCGATCTATTTATTTTAGTAAAAAGTTGGAAACCTCTGAATGTATATATCTAAAAGATTATTGCTTGATATCGATAGATTTTTTTTTTTGTCTTAGCACAACAGCAACCATAAATTCAACATGAAGTTCTGGCCAAAGGCAATTTAAGATAGCACCTGTCAGTAGGTTTTATTTCCAAAACCATACTACAAGCCAAAAATCAACCCATTTATCAAGGTTGTGTTTATGTTTTCCAATTGAAATCAACTATTTCGTATTTTACCATAATATATCTGAGAAGGTTTGCAGCAAAATGTTGAAAATTGTCAGCCAGAGCCTGCACACAAAGGAGTAAATAATCCAGACTAGCATTTTCAGCCAGGTAAACCAAGAACACAATCAAACAATATGTTTTGATGTAAGGATTGTACAGTCAATCTCTTAAGTCTGATATGCATCAACCCATGAGTATTGAAAAACACTGAGATATTTGCTTGACAGGCCCCTCATTATCATAAGGACAAGGAAATGCAGAAATAAATAGTTAGGAAATAACTATTAAGGAAATAAGCTTACAAATAAAAATAAAATTATTAATTTGTCAGGTTTTATACATGCATTTTTACATTTATTTGCATGTACAGTATATTTAATAATTTATTTATTTTTAGTATACATTTTAAGACTTTTATTTATTTATTTAATTTTTCATTTTGTTAGATATGGCTCCATAGTAATATATACTGCTTCAAGAAAAGCCTGCTAGCTCTAGATTCTACTCTTTCAATGCATTAAACTAGAAGGTGAACTTTGACTGCGGCCACCTGTCACCTATTCATCCAAGATCATGATTGGTTCGCTGTAATAGAACCCCACAATACCAAGTTTAACTAAATTTTTTGAAAACAGAACTTTTTTCTACATATTAAACCAAAAAGAACACCAAATGAAAATGAAGTATTTTCCAATGATGAGGTCTACATACTGAACTAATTTTTGACCAAAATGGCAGAACTTTCTAATACTAATGCCACAAAAAAAAAAACTTACCTGGCACCATCTGGTGGGATGTGCCCATGAAGAAGTATGGAATGAGTGGGAAGAAGGATGAATAAAGGCCATTGACTGGAGGTAAGTTGGCCAGAAGGGCAAAGGCCATGCCTAAATAAAGAGGACAGATACTGGAATAAATCTAATCAATAAACTATATAAAAAAGTATTTTGATTTATTTGTTTTCTACTTTCTCAGCTGAAGAATAAAAACATTTTAATGTACCAGTTGTATATGGCAAATACATTTTGAAATAATAAGTATAATTATAATAATCATCATCATCTAATAATAATTTATATAGCACTTTTCATTTGTGCTCTACATACAAAAGATTAGAAGGTCAAAACTAAGTATTTATGATAAAGCACATTAAAGAACCAATGTACAATTACTAAAGGATTGACTATAAATCTATTCGCATGACTATGAATCATGAAATGCATATTTAACAAGATAAAAGACCCAAAAACTAAGAATAGGCCAAGTTAAATAAGTATGTTTGTAATCTGGATTTGAAAACACCTATTGAGCTGGCGTTCCTAATGTTCTCTCGAACACTGTTCCAGAGTTTAGGGGCAATATAAGAAAAACATCTTCCATCGGCTGAGTTGCGAGTGATGCTCGAGATTAACAGTAGGCCTGCCTCAGCTGAGCGAAGTGCTCAAGATGGGCTGTACCGCTTCAGAAGATCAGCAAGATACGTCGGTGCTAAACCATTTACAGCTTTAAAATGTCATAAGCAGGACTTTGTAATCAATGTGGAACTTAACAGGCAGCCAGTGTAGCTTGAATAGAACCGGGGTAATGTGCTCTGACTTCCTTTTCCTGGTAAGAACACGGGCTGCTGCATTCTGAACAAGCTGAAGCTTCCTTAAAGAGACAGCAGGGCAGCCAGGCAGCAACACATTACAATAGTCCAATCTAGAGGTTATGAAAGCATGCACTAGTTTATCAGGGTCATATAGGGTTAGCATATTTCTTATTTTGGCTGTGTTTCTCAAATGATAATAAGCAGTTTTAGAGATGGTATTTACATGGGAATCAAATGATGAAAAAATCACCTAGGGTTACACCAAGGTCCTTAACTGTGGATTTTGGTTTCACAGAATAGCTGTCACACTGTAAGGTGAAATCAGTGACCTTATTGCGGGAAAACTTAGTACCTAACATCAGTATTTCTGTTTTATCAGAATTTAGGAGATGGAAGTTTCTATTCATCTAAGCTTTTATGTCTTTTACACAGTCTTCCATTTTGCGTAGCTGCGCTGCTAAATCTGGCCGAACTGATAAATATAATTGTGTATCATCAGCGTAGAAGTGAAAGCCAACATTATGTTTGCGAATTACATGTCCAAGGGGCTGGATATGAGGGGAGAATAATAGGAAGCATAAAACAGAACACTGTGGGAACACCTTATTCTACTTTTTTAAGCTCTGAAGAATCTCCATTTATGCTAACAAGCTGGTAAAGGTCTGTCAAATAAGATCTAAACCAGGCAACTACTGAATCTAACTCAGTTGCCTTTCACTGATCTGTTCAAAATCCCTGTTTTATTCACCATTATATTGCCCTTTCAGATCAAGTAAAAGCTTTGTTTGTAGGTTTTGAGATATTCCTGAGTTTGTGCCAGGCTGAGAAATAAATGCTGTTACTTTTGACAGC
>JAOUQW010000016.1:17349946-17360833 GCA_028565825.1 Olivaichthys viedmensis
AATGAACTCAATCTACTGTAGAATAAGTCTGTAATGTAATGAAACGTGGATAAGGTGAAAGGGGTGTGCAGACTTTCTGGCTTGACTGTATATAACAGCTAATAATATTATTAGCATTACTTTGAAATACTTTTCCACATCAATTGACCTCTCATTTGTTTGTTGGAAAACCTCAAAGGTATTCAGAAAACAGTGGCTCCAATTAAGCCAGTGTCACACTGTGCACTAATTTCAGTTTTGGAGAAGCATGAGGGGACCAGCAGCAGCTATTAAAGATGTGGAGATAGAACCTTGTTGTCCCTCTCCATGGATTCCAGCACAAAGAGTCCACTCATGCAACCTCACATGCAACTTCACTTGAGATTCAGCACTTACTTCTAAAAAAGTTCACCTGAGATTCAGAACATTGTTTTTTCTATTTGCCCTCCAACTGAGGGCTGAGTTCTTACAAGACCCAGAGAGATTTTTCAGTAGAAAGTTGGATACATAAACAGACCAGTGCGGGCCTCTTTTGACACCATAACATTGCATAAGTCAAATATTGCTACACCATGCAACACCTGACTTGAGTGTTGTAAAAGATGGGTTATAAACAGGCCCTGCCCACAAAAGCGGAAGTTTGATTTACAGGTATTTTAGGGAATAAGCACAGCTTAGATAAAGTGTGAGGACGTTTTCTGCCTGTCAGCTTAACTTGCAGAGGGGTTGTGCTAAAACTGCTTCCAAGCCACAGGGGAGGCTGAAAGGCATTTTTTTACATTACAGCTTAAAAGAACCTTTGGATTATTAGGACATTCACAGTAGATATAAGCCTTCCTATTGAAGAGGCATGAGAGGTTATTTCAGGTGCAAGTTTGTTGCATTTTATTGTCGCAAATCACTTACATTACAGCCTTAGGCCGCATGCAAGACTGGGAAGCTGTTTAGAACTAGTGATTTAGATAACCGTTAGGCCGTTTGTGATTTAAAACAGTAGTAATATAGAACATGGTCATGTATTGTGTACTAACAAACATATCAATCAAGTAACACAATATTAAGTATGCTGTTACCATTAAAATTACTATTAAAATTTTACAGATGCATTGGTAATTAATCCAGAATCATGTTTATGGCTTTAGCAAATTACATGCAGTTGATGCTGATTAACTGCATTCTTTTATTTCCTCCATTTGCCCTCACCATGCCACATTGAAGCAGTGTGGGAAGCATTTAATTTTGCTTGGAAAGGCTTTGATTGCAGGAAAACTAAAAGGCAAGTTTGCTGAGTACAGCACCACAAACTCTGAATTCTGCTTGAGTGATGATCACATCATAAGTGTATCTGACTTGAGGCCTAATGCATTTTCAAGTATGTGAGACATTACAGCCACTGCAAATCCTTAAATGTTTTTGACTTTGAAATGGGGTTCCAATGACAGCACTTCCATTTTCTGTCTGCAGTTGGATTTTTGTATTTACATTATGTGTCTTTTGAATTCACAAATTGAACATTAAAGTAAATGTTTCATGTGCTGTGATGTTATTAAAATACCTTGAAAACACTAACTGGTCATCTGTAATGCCGCATTCCAATAAAGCTCATATTTATGCTGCTGCCTAGTGTTTCGCATACCACAAATGTCTTTGGCAGCTTGTTAAGCCTGTTCTAAAAGTATTTGGTAAGAGTGGGTGAGAAAACTAAGTCATAATTTCCATATCTGTCTGTCTATCTCTGTCTGTCTCTCTCACTTTTTGTCTATGAGGGAGCTGATAGACACAGTCCTAAGCCAGAAATTCTTCTTTGCTGTATGAGTCGTAATTGTGTTGTGATGGTTAATGAATGCGAAGGACATGCTGTCTCCTGTCTAGCCAAGTTCCTTGTAAGACCTTAGAAAAGATTGTGTTATGCTTGTCAGATTAAGGATTGAGAATATGAGTTTACAATTAATAAATTGTCTGCTTGGTTCTCTATATCTACCTCACACTCTTTCCTGTAACTCCTCATAGACTCCACTGCCTGAGGCCTTGGACACACAGGACACCATGAAGCAGGTATGTACTGAATGTCCTGAAACAACAATGTGACCTCAACCCTTCAGATTCCTGGAAGATGTGCACACACACGCAAAAATATTAATGATTAGAAAACATTTTTCATACTATAGAGACAATGTAAGCACAAACTCTTCTGCAGTGTAATATAGTATATAAGACATGTATTCTTTGTAATATATTCATAGTCTTTCTCACTGTTTTTAACTAATGTCCACATCAGAACACCAATTCATTGGCAGACTGTTTTATGTCATAGTTTTGAGATCTACAGAAATCCAAACAGGCCATTTTTGTTTGTTTTGTTTTTTTCAAGATAACATACCACTGTGCCACTGCACCTGATCCCTGGCAGATCCTCCTGTAGTTATGAAAATTCTTTTAAACAGCTTTAATTTTTTTAACTCTCTAATGAACATTTGGCTGTTAAAATACCTGTTTACCTCAAATATATTTACAGCTTTGGTTGATAGGGTAGCTCCACCATTGAGCGTTAAGTTAGCCATCAGATAATAATAATAATAATAATAATAATAATGTATGGCCTCTCTGGACATCCTGTCATGGTGTAGACGGGAATTAGACGGACACAAGCGCAAAGCCGTTTTTAAACATTTATTATTTGAACCAAACATACAACATTACATAAAACAAACACAAAACAAACGCAGAGTAGACAAACCATGACATTGGCAATCAAAGACAAACAAGACTGGAACACGAGAGCTTTAAATACATTGACTAATCAGGAAAGACAAATGGGAAACAAGTGGATACAATTAACATGACGAGTGAACATGAAACAGAGACACAACATAGTGCGTAGCGCCGTTGTCATGGCGACTGGCAAGCTAGGTCACACGCACTGCTGTGCGAGGCAGAGCGTCCATGACACGTCCTTAGATTCTCACCAACTTAAGCTTCACAAAGAAGCTGGTTGGCCTAGTTGGAAGTATCCTTAAAGACTAACTGAGAAACACATAATATCCTCAGCAACGCATAATATTCTTTTGTTAATTATTATAAGATATATTGTATTTCAAATATACATACTGTATACACATAGACAAACACTCAATAAAAGTTTTCTAAGCATCTTGGCACAGCAGCTTCTTGAAATTGAATTCTGATAAAACAGTGTTAATACTCATTGGAATCTCCAATACAGTGCAAAGTTTTCACCTACCTATTGACAATGTCACAGTCACGCCCCTTCAAGTAAAAAACCTTAATGTGTGAACACCCTGGGTACGGAATGCTTTCGGCAATATTTATGAATAAGAACAGTAACTAATAAGCCTGGTTAATTTTTCACTACCATGTATTCCCTAAGACCTTTAAACCTCTAATGTTATGCTATCTCCCTTATCAAATAATGCCTCCTCCTCAACTGTATCATGTGAATGGCTGAGAGTGGAAGTCACTGTGAAAATGTTGTTGCACTTATTCTGAAGCAAAAAAGAAAACATCTAAGATCAGCTACAATAAATCAACATATGTTTCTTCTCTACTGCATCAGTAACTCTAAAATCATGATCTTATCAAATTTCTTCTGGATTAATACATTAGGCTAATAAATGATGTCATTGTTTTTTTTACATTATGTCAAATTCTCAGTTTGTGCACTCTAATAAACACAGTCAGGGAAGTTGAACCTAGATCTTTAGTCTATTTATAAATTGTTGTACATGGCTGTGCTTTTTCTCAAGCAATCTTATGACTTTTTGTCTTGCTTGGTCCTGGCTGAAGTTGTTGTTTTTTGTACTGGCATGGTCTAAACTAAAAATGATTTCCATGCGGAGCCAGCAGACTTTTTTTCAACGTCCCCCACCCTAAACTCACCTTCATGCACTCAGTCTTGGCCTTATCTGTAGCCCTTCAAGAGGTGTCGTAAAGGGAAAACACTAGCCTTGATAAGAATGCAGGAGTAGAGTTTGGCGTCCCTGACCCACACTACGTTATATTAATTCCAGAACTGGACTGATTCATGTCCACATACACAAGCTGTGACTATACATCTTTTGTGTACATTCACTACCTGTTTGCCTGCACTACACTTAAATGGTCACATTAGGCTAAAAGTTAGCTGTACTATGGATATTATTCAAAAAAATCTGATCTTTGCTATTATTTATTTGTGCTTTTGTGTGGGTGGGGTGTTAACATATCCCAGACGGAAGAAGCATAAAGCAGCTGAGACATTAGGGGTGTTTTGTCAGAGTTTTTCATCAGTTTATGTCTGTGGAATTCTCTCAGTACTCTGAGTGTTTTGTTTGTGGAGTGGGTCTTCCTGCAGTGTTTCCTTGTGTAGAGTGTGGGCAGAGCCCTTATACTGTAATGAAAGAACAGTGAGGAGGTTGCAGGAGGGTTGTTTTCCTATCACCATGAAATTGCCCCATTGGAGTATTACTTGCCTTTGTTTGGTTGCCTTGGCCACATACTTTATACTGTACAAAGGAGAAGTAGAAGTAGTGTAATATTTGTGTCTAATTATGCTCAGTTTTGTATGTCAATGTTTTTGTACTGTATATTTAACAATAGTTTACAAATCTATTATTTGGAATGATAAAGTATACACTGTAGATGTTATCCTGTGATGGAAGGTAATGAAGCTATGTTTTTACCCTCTTAATTTTTTCTTGGTATTTTCTAAGGTAGTGAGGCCTGAGAAAAAAGGCAGCATGTCTTAGTAAGTGTAGTTTATATATAGTTGATCATCATTTTCTCTCTTCTGCCTGTCTGCCCACATTTATTGTGCTCTATGTCTGTGCAGTACAGTAATAGAGTCTTCCTTCAAGCTCAACAAGGTCACCCTACTATTGGTACCATGCGCATCGCCCACTAATGGAAAACACACTCAACCACTGAGTTTCCTCCCTTCCATGCAGGGGTGGAAGTGTTTTAGCGGTGGAAAATCACACCTTAAAAAACTTCACAATACTGTAGCTGTTGCCTCCTACACACCCCATAACTAACTAAATTAACTTTTATTCATATGGGGTAAAGACCACACCTACAGTGCATACAGTAAAATATTTAATCTTTATTTTGTCTTTGTCCTAGATTTGTACATGTAGAAACTGAGGAATAAATAATTCTACAGTCGCTACTTGTTCTGTAGAAAAGTGAGTTGTGAGCATAAATAAAGAAAAAGAGAGCATCTGCATGGTTAATTTACTGAAATAACATTTACAAAAATGGCTTATATCTGGGGTCCTCAACTTCAGTTTTGTAGGTTTGTAGCATGCAATGTCCTCATACACTGGAGCTTTTAATCTAAAGTTGTTTTAACCTAAAGTTATCTTGGACTAAGATGACAAAATACATCTGCAGTGCAGAAGGACACAAGGGCAATTACACAACTTTATAATTAACGTTTTGCCACTGAACATAATAATTGAACATAATTCCAGCATAAGTATTCAGCCATGATATTGAGGGCAGTGTGTTCAGTTGAGGTAATCAGGAGAAATGTCAAGTCCTGGGAAAGTAGATAAGAATAGCCATGACCCTCTATGTATCCCATGATGACCCTACTTTATCATCTCATCTTTGCCCTCTAGGGGACTTGGCTACAGAGCCCAGATGACAGAAAAGAGATTTACATGGCTCTGTAGACACAGTGTCTGTACATACTATGGGCAGTGGGGATATTTGGTAGATTAAGATTAATGGTTTGATGACGAAATTCATATACCACTCAAACTAGACAACTATTTCAGCAAAGGCATCCAGCTCACAGTTTCCATGATGAAGGTTGACAAATTCTGTCTATTGATTTTGATTAATCGTTGTAATTCACCAACTACATGGAAATAAGAGAGTAAAATGGCACTTCTTGCCCTGATTTTGTGCAAGCTGAGGAACAACTGAAAAGTATTATGTTGTGTGTGTGAAGTTCTGGTGTGATGTGTTATGGTCATAGTAGCCAGGTGGTTCTGGTGTTCACACATTAAGTATTAAGAATAGTAACATTTGTTTTATTAATATTAGGAGTATTAAGAAATGTATTTCTTGTAGAAGTATGTGGTATACTGTTTTAGATGTTGGGTACTATTGCACACTATTGCATGGGTACTAAGCTCGGTCAAGGCAGCTTCTCTTTGGACCTGTTAGACAGAGGTCAGCCACACGGTCATCACAGCCCTCACAGGTCAGAAGCCAATTATATTATCATGGGTGATTGACCAAGCCAGAGGCCTCCAGGGAGAGACAGGGGGGAGAACTGTCCTCATGATGTATAAATTAAAACAAACAACATGAGAGAGAGAGAAGGAGAGGAAAAGAGTAACAAGGGAACATTTGCTGGAAGCATGTTGTACTTTCAGCCTTAGGACCACCTCCTTGGGCAAACTGTGCCTCAAGGAACAAACAAGCAGCTTATGTTAAACACAAGATAATGGAACAAGTCAAATGAGAAAGGTTAGTGGAATATGTGCTATTGTAGGCACAATTTACTATTGTAAGTAGATTACACTATCTAAAAGTTCTCTTATAAAGTGTGTGTGTGTGCGGGTGTTCCAGGGGTCCTGAGTAGACAGAGAGCTCAAAGGCACCCTAGAGAACGAAAATTGTCCAGGAGAACAATAAATGTCAGGTTCATTAACCAGTAAGGGGGCCCAAAATTTCTACTGGCACACACTGATGGTATAGTATTGCTTCTGAACACTGTACACCGTAAGATAAGTTATTGAATTGTCAAAACTGAATATTGAACTATTGATTAACTATTTTAAATTGTAGTTTTTCTTTCAACTCTGCTGTTCTGTTAACTACTTGGCAATTAATGTTTTGTTTGGGATCCAGGTCCATTATTTTTTTCAGTAAAACAATTTTTAATTTGTAAAATTTGTGTCAAAATTTTCAATATATCTTATTTTGATCACAACTATTAGCAAATGGAGGGAATGTGACAAGGACTAAAATTACGAAGATTAGTGACTTTTATCACACCTTGTTACTCTCAGCTTAAAATGACCTGAACATAATTACATATTTACTAGTCAATACCAGTGAATGAATGTTTTTCATGATCTTAAAGACATTTTCATCTAAGATTAGTTGAAATTAGATTTTGATGTCAATCTATGAATTTATTTCCACAACATAAAATGTTAAATGTAATAGTTGTCACATGCACGGCGTGACCTAGTGCGGTGGTTGCCATGGCGGCGGCCGCCACGTGCGCAACCGCGCGCAAGTGTGTGTGTGTGTGTGTAATATTACCTGTCTCGTAATGTGATTGTCCCCACCTGCATGTCGTTTGTTCGTCAGTAGTAAGTGTTAAAAAGCCCTCCTTGTTGCCGTCCAGTTTGTGCCTAATTGTTTGTTGTCATGTTGGTTATGGTGTGTGGTTCATGTAGCGTTTTGTTAAAGTTTAAATAAATGCTAATGTTTATCGGCTTGCGCCTGTGTCCTCCTGTCCCTGCCGTAAGTGTGACAAAAGTAACTTGTATGCCCCAAACTTGTATTTTTTATTTATAATGTAGAAAAAGCAGTCAACAAGTGCTCAGCATGTCTGGGGAACTGTTGGATAAGCTTCCCAGGTGGCTCGTTCATGAAGCTGATTAAGAGTATGCCAGGAGTGTGCAAAGCTGTCGTCAAGATTAGTTTGAGGAATCTAAAGTATAAAATATTTGATTTGTTTACTGCTTTTGGGCAACTGTATTATTGTAAAAGAAAAAAGGAGTTTTTAATTTCTTGTTTAATGTTTAGTATTTTCACTTTTAGTACATTTAAGTAGCTTAATTTGAATTAAACTTAACATAATATAAGTGATAAAGAGAGAGAGAGAAAGGAGAAGAGCCAGAAGTGAAATCATGCTGAACCACAGGCAGTGGAGTGAGATGAGAGCCTGTAGTGTGAAGGAAACAGCAGAGCGATAAAGAGGGTGGGTTAAGAGAAGGGGGAAAGAAATTAGAAAAAGACAGTTGTGATGTAACACCGAAACCACACTGGAGCACAAGCGGAGGGTTGAGGTAAAAGGTAGTAGTCTGTGTGAGAGACATACAGTGTTCTTTAAGCCACACTGTCATCAGCCTCTGCAGAGGAGGTGTGGGAGGCTGGAGTCTGACACATTCTCACACTAGTCGTTCACCCACACAAACACACTCGCAACGTGCATGATGGGGAGGACTTGATTTTAGGCTATTGTCTGTTTCATTCTTTGCTGCTTCAGATTGTAGTTTTAAATAAGGAACACTATTTTTATTCTTCTTAACCTTTCCATTACAATGTGTTCATCAGTGTGTCCATGTTGAAGTATTTCTGTCTGCTTATGCCATTTGGTTTAGATAAGGAAGCTTTCTCTTACATCTTTGTAAATAATCTTTTTGTCAGCATTGCCAAGCGGTGCAGCTACATGCCATCACTTTGACCAAACGCAATTTCAGGTCATTTTAAAGGCAGTTCAGTTTCAATGTTAAAGATCTCTCTCTCTCACTCTCACTCTCTCACACACACACATACTTTCTCTCTCTCTCTCTCACGTGCTTTGTTTTTGTCTAAATATGTCATTTTGAAACTGGAGTTTGATAGTACACAAATTCCTTTTTTTTTCTTTCTTTCCTCTAGTTTTTATCTGATCGGATCCTAAAGGCAGCTAGGGTGGTGTACAGTGCACTGATGGAAAGAAATCCAGGTCTGATTAGAGACAGGAAGCATCACCTTAAGACCTACAGGTACAGATTATCTATCTATTATTACAATCTCTCATATTATTAGCCCGTTGATTGTTCTGCTACAAACGGACAGTAAATCACAAACACACAAAAACCCTTTTCTTTTTTTTTACACCACTGAGTGCTTTAAAATTCTGCTTGTTGATTGAATTTCATTTATTGTAAAGAGGGGAAAAGCTACTTCTTTTGTAGTGTAGTACAGAATAATGTACACATCAAGATACATTACTGAGTTATATGATCTTATATATGTTCAATTAGTAATATAATATCTTTGTTCTCTTAGTTCCTCCTTTAAATGATCCTTTCTGTATGTGGTGCAGACAGTGTTGCAGTGGGAAGGAGCTTGTTGACTGGCTGATGAAGCTGAATGACTGTTCCCAGTTCCGGAGTCAGGCAGTTGGCATGCTGCAGGTGTTAGTGGACGAGGGCATTCTTGTACATGGTAACTATCAAATCAGTTAAAATTAAATCTGGGAATTTATCTGTCAGTACAAAGTTACTATACCTGAACATTTGTCTGTCAGTACAAAACTTGTAACTCCTAACCTGAAGAAGTGGTGGCTTGCATTCATGGTCTGCCCTTCATCTCCATTTAGTGAAGCAAGAGTTGAACTTCCATGACAAAGACACACAGTTTTACCGATTTATGGAGACAGAGTTTAACCTGAATCAGACAACCAATGAGAAGGACTCAAAAGAGGACGAGCTTCAAGAAGGTCTGTCTTTCTTAGTCCAGATGGGTCCTGATGCTCTTCTGAATATGATACTCCGCAAATGGTGAGAATCTGAATTCACATGTGACGATTTGACTTGCATGGCAAACATAAGCTAAAACTTAAACTTGCTAAATTGCAATAAAATACCAAAAGCTAATAATAGGCAAAACATACCTACCCAGGGTGTCATCAGGGACATGGTGTACATTTCTGTTTCAGTAAACATCTACATATCACCATATGTGGCTTGTTAGGAATACTACAGTAATTTCTTGTAGTTTTATTCATGTCAAGTACATTTTATTGATATTACAATACAGAGTTGCACAATAAAATTTTGTAGTAGACTCTGATTCTGCATATACAAAATGACAGGATTTAAGCCAGGGTTACACAATGCAATATGAAATAAATATTATCATGCAACACAAGATTCCACAGTTTATCACATTACAACATAAAGTAGACAATACATGTGCAAAATGTACAGTAAAATAACCATCTGGTGCACAGTGGTTAACATGTATGAATAAAGATCAAGCTCTGAAATGTCCAGCATTGATTATGTAAAGAAAATGATTCTGAAGTTCTCAGGTTTTGTGTCGGACATACTGTCATTCTAAATGTGTAATAACAGTTTTCTGCCTTTTTTATGTTAGTCCAAGCCAGAGGTCAGCTGAGGATGTGGAAGTCATCTATGAGGAGCTACTGCACGTCAAGGCTGTGGCCCATCTGTCTACCTCTGTAAGTGAGCACGTTCTGTCCCACCTCCTTCTTCCTCTGTAACACATCTATTCATCCCTCCCTCTTTTTCTCCTATCCCTCTCTTGATGATTCTAGGTACGGAAAGAGCTGGCCGCAGTGCTCGTGTTCGAGTCCCATGCCAAGGCAGGCACAATGTGTGAGTGAGACAGCAAAGCTGACATTCGAACAGCAGTGGGCGAGAGCAGAGGATAGTGCTAATGACATGACTGCATTAAGGAAAACTGCAAAGTGGCAATGAAGGCTGTGCTTAAATACAAGAAAACAGAAAATCACAGAAACATTATTTCATAATTCATCTATGCATTTGATAGAGATGGGCCTTGCATGTTGAATAGGAAATGTAGGCCATCCAGCTTCTGCTGATTATGCAACAGAAGCTGTTCAATCACATCATTAAGCTTTTCCTTTCATTGCATAAGGGTCATACATATTATTTGATTAGGATCAATAAAATCTCTATTCCAGGAAACCTTAAAACTAGAGATAGAGAGAGATTGACTAACCACTCATGTTTACAGTGCATACGGAAAGTTTTCAGACCCATTCAAGTTTTCCACATATTGGTATGTTTAAGACTCATCTTAAAATGGATTCAACTTTTTTTTTTTCTCATCAATCTACACACAATACTCCACAATGACAAAGCAAAAACAGGTTTTTGAAATGTTTTGTAAATTTATTAAAAATAA
>JAOUQW010000016.1:17360933-17372478 GCA_028565825.1 Olivaichthys viedmensis
CTGAAGGACTCCACCTTACCATTCTTACGTTGTTTGCTAGCTATAAGCTTTATTCTCTTTCCCAAAAACATGATGCTGTTAAAGCTATGAATATTTTTTCACATACACAAAAAAATGCATATTATGTAACAATAAATAAGAATCTGTCTTTACTAGGGTCTTTAAATTCGTTATAATGTAAGACATTGTAAGACATATGAGTGTTATTAAAATGTTTGTTGAATTCAGATGATCCAGTTGTTCTGATTGAGTACAGCCTAATTCTTTATTTTTAACAGAGATTGTCGAGCAAAACCAAAAGGATCTACTGTGCTTATGAGAGGTTACTGGTGAGTGTAGTACTGGGATGATGTATGAAGAAATCATGTTTAATGGAGGATGGTTCTTTCTGACTGCCATTGTTCCTGTGTGCAGGATCCATCCCGCAATCACCGAGCGTACAGGCTAGCTGTGGCCAAACTCAACCCACCATACATCCCATTCATACCTCTGCTACTGAAAGGTACTGGCCACGTGTAACAGTCAAGTGAATCATTTCATTGCTTAATCAAAGAATAATTACGCTGTATTCAACTCTTTCCAGACATTACATTTATCCATGAGGGAAACAAGAATTACACTGATAATCTGGTTAACTTTGAGAAAATGGTGAGACCCCAGACACTCCTGGAATTTCTCAGGATTTTCAAACAATGCATAAATCATTTAGTGTTTTCAAATTATTGCTTTAAAATGTAATCAAAATTTAACATTTCTACCTCAAATCCACAGCGGATGATTGCCAAGACAGTGAAGATAGTTCGAGATTGTAGAAGCCAACCTTATGGTATTGCATAGTACAAAATCACACAATATTCTTTTAACACTTAATAAAAAATAGGCATAATACATTTTACTTTTTGTCTCATTTTTACAGTGCCTTCATCCCCCCAGAAAGGCCTCACAGAAAGAATGTTCTTGGACGCTCCTGCTATACGAATATCTACATGTAAGCTAATCTATTGTAAATATCCTCATAAGTGGAAGAAATTAAGCAAACAGGTGTACCATCATACATTTTTGTATATTGTTTATTAAATTGTAGAAGACTGTGGTGAGGTTACATTGTACTCCACATTATCATACATCAGTATATTCTATGTATATCTTATTCTTTGTCTTTAAAGTAATGTTTTTGCCCTCATTCAGATTCCGACCAGTCCCTGACTTTACGTAATGTCAACATAAGACACTACACCCAGAACCTTAACGTCATTGACAATCAGAAGAAACTGACGCAGTTCTCCAGAGCCGTAGAGCATTAAACATTCAAGCTCATGCCTGCCGCTCCTTTCACTGGTCCAGCTCCATATTGGAGGAGGAAATTAATTTCAGTTTTAGGCCTGTAGAGGAATCCATGATGACCTGAAGTGTCATTGATGATTGGAAGTGACTTCTAAAAAAGGCATTCATATGAATGTGTCACTGCAGAGGTGTTCTCTGATACCTTAGAAGCAGTGCCCTATTTTGACCTTTTGTACCAATAGCATTAGCTGTTATAAGGATGGTTTATTATATACGAACACTTGAAAAGTTAACCTAAGTAACTTCATTGCATGGCATTAGAGGTCAATAAATTGTACAGGCTGTCAATGACTATAAACATATTTCAGATACATTTCATGTAAAATGTGTACATTTTATTTTTGCTAAATAAATTTTGAGCTATTGTTTATATTGAATGGTTGCATGATAAGAACACATATTTGAGTAGTGGACCAACTACATCCACAATAAACACTCTCACTCATAAAAAATTGAAAGATTTATTTGAAATGTAAATTGTAAAATACCATACAAATAATTAACATCCCTCCAATTCTCCCCAATATGGGGTGATGTAATTTTATGTCAAATAAGAGTTTCAGCTGGAAAAAAAAAATAATAATATCTTCGCCTAATTATATTTACAACTTAAAAACAAAAATGAAAGGATGTGGTTGGTACAATAGGTTGGGAGGGAACAAAATATAAACCAGTGCTTCCTGCTGCAGAAATCAAAATAATAATAATCAGGATTTTGGAGGTATAAATAAATGTCTGAAACTGAGAACAAACAAATAAAGTCTTAAGCATTCAATAAGGTTTCGAGTCTCAATTTGTAACAAGGCTTGGTACAGTTCTAAACAACTTGTAATTTAAAGAAAACCACTTAATACATTGTTGCAGTCAAGGTATAACATTGGACCAACAAATACATTAATAAAATGATCACAGCATTTTAACTCTATGAGAGTTTTAAATTTCTCTCTCCGACAACACGAATTGTTAAGGGATGATTGTGTGGTGCTCATAGCAAACTGCTGAGATAATTATTGTCAAACAAAGCTGTGACAGCTCAAACCTATTTTGTGATCAAAAAAGCAGGGGGTATTTTCATACATTTGATTATTAAAATAACAATTGTCACAAACTCTCCTGCATAATTACGCCAACTAAATAGGTTGTTGACTGTAAGAAAACATTAGTGTAAAATAGTGATTAAAAGCAATAAGATGAAAAGAAGAAAACAGTATTGCACTTTACATACAGATCCTAAACATTCCCTATGCTCATTATTTTTCCTTTTTGCAATGACAGAGTTAAAAGTGTGTAATGCAGTCGAATGCAGCGTCTCTGTCCCTGAGTGACCATTCCGCCAACAGGCTCTGCATTAGTATGCTATTATACACTCGGATGGTCGAAAAGGGAAGTACAACAAGAAACTGGGTAACAAGAAAAATCCCTCTTTCTCTCACATCAACAAGACACATATGCACTCGCACTAGACAAAACACAAACCAAAAAGGTGTGTTTTTAACATTCTGTCCCTGGCTAAGACTGCTGCCTTGGACTGGAACTGTCTTTTGCATACTCCACCACATACCTTGACATCTATAGACATTTAACAGTACTCATTTGACAGGAGCATTGACTATTACACACTTTGAGACCACCCTATCCCACCTGTATACAGTGGCTTTGCTGTACTTTGCACAGATAGGAAAGGCTCCATGTACACAGTAAGCCCTCACTGTCTCTTCACTGCTCAGCCCTGGCAGCTGGCACAAGCCGTGTGTGCCAGGGGGCTGGACAGCACGAGCCTGTCCTATATATCGGCAAAGCACAGCTCTGCTTCAAGGCATTTCATGAGGTTTCACAGGCTTGGTGTGCATCCAGTCATGACAGAGATGACTTTATAAGGCAACGTTATCATTCGTTAGGTCAGCAGAAGACAACAGTTGCGCTCGGGAAACAATCCTCATTGGATTTCCAAGTCCCTTTGAGTGCGGCACACTTGATCTGAGCACTGCTGTTCCACCTTATCACCTGAGACAGACACCAAGCCAAGTTTGTAGAGTTACAGAGGTGGACAAAAGCAAAAAAAAAACTTTCCTCTGAAACCCATTATTATACATCAAGCCTTTCTTCTTATAAGACGGACACAATTAATTCGACACACGTTTCAAACTGAACATTAAAAGGACACAGCAGAAAGTAAAGATTGAAGTGATTAAGTCATTGTGCTAGCCTGACCTAATTCTCAGGTAAAAATTTATAAAGAAACACCCCTATGAGTCTTTGGTTGTGTGTAAAATACTGCATTAAAACTCCAATTCTAAAAAGAGGATCTTCTACTCACTGTTGACGTTCAAAGTGAGTGAGCAAAACGTGAACACATCTTTTCTAGCACCAAAAATATGTAAAACAAAATAAAAGGAAACCAAAAAGGTCTAAACAGTGAACACTGCATTCATGAATGCAGGGGAAATGATTTGTCCCTCAGCACAATGAGTAGGAGACTTCTGGTCCACAGAACCAGGCTCTGGTCTTTCATTTTGGTTAAGCTTTTACTAAACTTTTGTTAAGTATTGCAACTGAGTGTGAGGCTAGTACTTGTGAATGTAATCCAAATCCACAGCAAAACAAAAGTTTAAAAAAAAACAAAAAAAACACACCATTTAAAAAAAACATTCATTTGGCTTTGAATCTTCAGGGTCTTTCCATCCAGTGCAGTGCAATGGAGATCCAGTGGTCTTTAGTCCTTACTGAATAGTCACAGAACTGCTTTAGGCCTCAGATGCAGCCTGAGGTTTCAGCTGTGCCTTTTCCATGGCAGTGCCGTAGGGAGTTCTCTTGAAGAAACCAAGCTTAAGGTAGAACAGAAAAGAAACATAAGCCATCATCAAACAGAATTACTCATTAGGTAAATTTTTGTAATCTTGTACTAATCAGAGCTGTTTATTAATAGCCTAGCTAGATGATTGAGTCGGTTAGTTGTGAGACCATGATGCATCTTAGTATGTTTTATGTGGGGCCATCTTGATGTCATGACAGTTATAAGTTATCTAATAGAATTTCCATTCAGAACACATAACTGCCAAAATGGCTCAATTATAAAAATCACTTTCACGCTTCATGCTATACTCACTTTATATAGAACATAGATGAGCAGAGCTAGCAGCAAAAGACCAGCCAGTATTGCCAGAATAATGATCCACAAGGGCACATCATAAGGACTGTCTGGTTTATTCCACACCACAGGTGTGACCATCTGAAAGAATAGCTCATTCATATAAAATATCAAACCATACAGACATCAAAATAAATCATACTGATGACAAACAATGAGTTCCTGAATAGATAACGGTAATTAAAAATAAATAAATACATCAGATGCTTAAGTGTACAATAGATGCACTTTTTATTACCATTTTAGTGCCACTTGGAGTCTTCTTGGGTAAAATGGCATAGGGCATCTTTTCCACCTTGTAACTAGCTAAACACTCAAGAATATAATTCTTATACTTCTTCTGAAATTCAAATATAGAAACAAGATTAGAAATATGCATGCATCGTTCAATTTAGGTTTTTAATGATATTGCAATACCATTGTAAGAAAACAAAAGAAAACAAAATCTTGCAATTCTATTAATAGACAGCAGGTGGCAGCATTCATTCATTTTTAAGTTCTCACAGAATCCCTCTAACATTCCAATCCTATGAGAACTGTATTTGCAAATAATGAATTTTCAAAGTGTTCAAAAGTATGTTTTGTATTGACTTAAGTTACATAAAGCATGCAAGTCCTTTCTCAAAAAAGCTCCTGGTACACGCACACGGGGGGGTTCCCTCCATGATTGCGGAATGACTACCTCCCACCAACGGAATATTATGACTCATGATTACTCAAGATCGGCCTTGTAATTACATCAACTAAATGTCAGTGTTAATCAGCTGTTAAAAAATAATAATAATAAATTAAAAAACTTTCATTTGAGGTTAGAGAGCCTGAATTACAGCTCTATGGCATATAAATAGCCTTCACGTGGACAACTCTGATCCAACATATGGTACAGTACATACAGTAATGTGAACACATTTTTTGGATGACCAGAGTGAAAACTTACCGCGTTGAACGTCTCGGCCCAGATGCGTGAGCGCACTTGGAGTATAGCACTGGTACCTTTCTCCAGTAGACCCACATTGCACTGCAAAGTCCAGCACTCAACGTTGGAGCAGGACTAAAACACAGCCAAGACAGAAAAACACAGGGGTGAAGATAAAGAGAAACTGAGATAAATAGCTTTTATTGATGGTCTGCTCTTGAGAGTACAGTTATTTTTTTCTAATTTGCAAATAACCATGCGGTTTGAGCAAGACCATAAAGTTGGCACTCTTTGCTCATGTCCCTGATCTATATAAAGGTAATTATTGGTATGGATCATAAACAACAGCAGAAACAGAACCAAGTTGTCCAAGCAAACCAAATTTATTAAAAACCATGAATTAAAAGTATACATATGTCTAAAAGGATTCAGCTAGAGAGTTAGAGAGAGAGATAACTGAGAGACTGACAATAGCCTTAAAGGCCAAGAGCAAAGACCCAAGACCAAAGCCCCAAGTTAGGGTTCTTATTTAAAAGCTGCTTTAAACTAATCGAACTCACAATACTAAAATGTTGCTGCCAGCCAAATTATGAACCAACCCCTGAACTTCATCCCATATTCCTAGTTGACAAGTCTGTCCAATTCCACTCTCTTCATTAAATCCCAATGATGTAAAGTTGGCTTGAGAGGTAGAGGGAATTAGTGCAGTTGTATTTGAGTGGATATGGGGAGCCGGTGGTCCTAGCCACTGTCATTCAGAACAATTTAAGGATTAGAGAAGGGTGGAAGGAAAAAAAAATTAAATACTAGACTACTTCCTCTCAGTGGGATTGAGTGGTAGCCTCAGGCACAGAGATACCGGCTGTGTCCCAGTAGTTCTTAATGACTTCCTCTATGCATCTCTTACTCAGGGACACAGAGTTGAATGTAGCTAAGAAAAGGGACAGTTTAAATTGCGCCACTGTATTATTATAGGATGGGCGTTTTATAACTTATTCAGTTAGTTAAGAACGGAATGAAAAAAGTGAAGAATGTGGCAGACAGCAAGTGATGGAAAAAGTCCCTTACATTACCATAGTGGGTACTTTGCATCTTGTGAGTGCATATTTACAGCTAAATCCAAAGGCAGAAAACCGTTATGAGCCATCCAGTAAATCCCTCTAAGGATCATAATTTGGTCCTTGGAGCCCAGACTGTTACCTTTTAACTGGGCCTAAATTTACATCTGTGCCCTGACATAGTACAAAAGCATAGCATCTACCATCTCAGTCTCTATTTGACAGCCTTTTAGGATCAAAAACGAAAAAGTGAAGCAAGATGAGGAACAAAGGACACTGGAAAATTGTGCCAAAGTGTATGATGATGAATAAGCTTGATTGAGCATGGCAGGCAGTAGGACAAAGCCCTCATTAATATGGTCAGGTAGAGAAGGGTAGTGAGTGGTAGATAATGACACAAATGAGAGACAGGGTATAACAGGGATACCCTGGAAGGCACATCAGTGCTAAAATGTTCCACACATGCACTGACCCCTCAGAACCCCTTTCAAGCTGGCCAGTCAGCCAGAGAAGATCTTTGACCCCACAGAACCTGACTCACTTCATTACATTACTTAATGACCTGGTCTTATGGGTTCACAAAGAGGTAGCCAGTCATGAGAGCACTGTATTTGCAAAGCTCCCTCATAGAATTAGCTCAAATTATTCATCTTAAATATCTACAGCTGCTCTGTAGGATAAGAACAGGGCAGGATACTGGAACACTTCTGGAAGCATGATGATTGACAATTCAACTATCTACAGTTTAACTTGGCTTATTCTTAGTGTCTTATCTTGTAAAAAAAATTGTAGTTCATGATTTGTAGTAATTCTCATATATTTATAGTCAATTCATTAGTGATTGCACATTGGTTCTTTAATGTGCTTCATCATAAATACTTTGTTTTGATCTTCTAATCCTTTGTATGTAAAGCACTTTGAGATTTTGAACTCTGAACCTGCTATTATTATCATTACCTCTGATATTAAATATATGCTCAAATTATATTTTCTCCCTCACTGCCAATTAGCAAAGGATGATTTTTGTGCTCTCACCAGGTTTGTCAGTTTAGCCAACTCTTCCTTGTGAGTTTCTCGCTTCTCAATGTGGTGCTCCTGATTTAGTAAAGGAGGCTGCTCCGTGGACTGCTGAAGCTGGAGAGAGAGAGAGAGAGAGAGAGAGAGAGAGAGAGAGAGAGCGAAATGAGCGGAAATTCAACGCCCATTTGCGTAATCCAGATGCTGAGCTCACTGTTAAATCTGAACCACCCACTGACTCAACATGGACACCATTCAGAATTCTGCTTTACCAAACCTCTGTCCTATTGTCCACTGGGAAAATAGCAGATCCTCACAACCAAATACACAATACACAAGCTCAGTAAGACAAATACAGACTCAGTAAGACAAAAACAACTACAACACAGATTATTCCCCATTACACAGTAGAAGGCTTGTTTCCAGATGCCTTTCTAGGTAAGTGGCCATACTGGGGAGTCCACACAGAATTGTATCCCATCAAAGTAAACAGAGCCAGTGAGACACAATAAATCCAAGAGGTCTGTGACAGAAGGATTAAGCAGATGACCATGTCTACATGTGTATAGAAGTGATACATAACGCATTTATAACTATTTATGCGAATATGTATGGCAGTGGTCTGGGTAATATGAATGTGCCCCAGGATGATCAAAGTATAACTTACTGTCCTTGGGTGGGTCTGTGGGGGAAAAAAAAGGGTGTAGTGTGTGCATGTGTTTGTATGTGGGAGAGTTTATCTGGGAGTGGTGATATTGGTGCGTGCGTACGTGCGCAAAACAGACAGCATGGAGTGGGTAATGTATAATGTTTTTGTGAGTATGAAGTGGGTGGTTTCCTGTGCGTCTGGGGTGGAGGGGGCTGGGTCTGTGTGTGATTATATAAAGGTGTCCCACAGGTTTTAGTTCACTCATTCACTAAACAAGCTCTTCTCCTGCAGAGAACCTCTTGGGTATGCTGAGAGACATCTGCACTCTCCTCAGATAACCCTGTGTGTGTATGATGTACATTTTCATTCATGTAAGCAACAAACTCACATCACCAAAAATACAGCGCAACACACCAGCACAGCCCAGTCATTACTATCTCATTGGTTTAATCTAACAAAACTTTAGCCTTGCTCAGAACTCAAAATTCCTTACCTTTATATTCATGGGGTTCACAATGTTATGTGTGGTGCAGTTTACAGGACCCTCTGTGGTGATCTCCAGAGGGTACATGAACTTCTGGCCATGCAGCTTCCTAGGACACTTCAGCTGGAGGAGTGTGTGACTGATACGGCTTGGACCATTATTTACCAACTGTAGAGGGGAGATGAGAAAGAGGAAGTGAAAGGGTTAATGTTTCGCATAAAATTACAGTGATTGTTTACATGACTGTACACTAACACCACCAACAATTAGTTTCACAATTTGGAATATTTGCAAATATTCTGCGCATGTTACATCTGCATGTTGACCAACATGATGGCTGCAAAACACCTATGAGGGAAAAATTGTTACAAATGTTACAAATTTTTAAAGATTTAAAAAATAATAATTGCTAGGTTTGATACAAGGGTATTATTGTAATCTAATATTATTGTAATCTAAACTAATATTCTGAAGCATAATGGTGCAGCACATTCATTCTCCTGTTCAACAAGTGGTCGGGTGAGCTCTTGAACTAACTTTAGTGACTTGTTATACTCTGACAGGATTCACAATCTTCTTTATGTTATGGTAATGTTGACACTAAATGCAGCTCCTCACATGGGCATGAATTTGGTTCGAATTACATGTTATGAACATGTAAACTGAAAACGGAATCGGGAATCAGGATGACTTCATTCGGATTGACAAAAATCTTTGATTGTAAAACAGCCATAGTGTTTTCAAGGAAATTGCAGAGGTATTTTTTAGCTTTATGTCTGTCTGTATACAACACAAAATGATGCTCTACTATTGTTTGCTAGTAAAGTACAGTGAAACTCATGAGATCTCTCCCTGTTGAAACTTCTGTCCTTATTTGAGTGTTTTGCTTTTCCCTGACTCATCTCTGCAGCTGTGGACAGAGGAATCTGCTCTATAAAGTATAATGACAGGCTTCCCTGGCATCAGACACAGCAAGTCCTTACCTCATATATGTGCTGCACAGGAGGCCCAATTTCTTGCTCCACTGCAACATTCTTGGTCACTTTCCAGTTTGCAGGTGGGAAGAAAACCTTATCTGGCCGGGACACACTTTAAGAGAAAGGGAGAAGGTGAATGGGGAAGTGATCCGAGAACAGAGAGAACTTTTCAAGGAGAATTCCAGAGTAAGAGACCCAGTGTTCCTGAACCCACCCCTGCAAAATAACATCGGCCTTGACAACCACCTCCAGCTTGTAGGAGACAACCTCACTCTGGGAGTTATTCTCATTTTTGCTGCAGACAGAGAGAGAAGAGGGGGAAAAAAAAAGAGAAAAAAAGAAGATTGGGACGTCATTTAAATGTCTGCATATAGATTACTTAGTAAAGGTGTACAACACGCTAGCAGTGTAAAGGCATTAAGGGGTGTGCGAGTGCACATGTGTGTATGGTGGCCTACCTGCGAATCTGCATGTCAAACTGAACCACCTTGTGCGAATCCTTCAGCCGTGGCACTGTGAAACGCAGGCCTGCCCATAGCTAAATGGAAAAGATGAAGGAGTTTAACACGAGCATATTTTCCACACCTCTATAGGCATTAAAACAGCTGTACAGTCTGGCGTAAGTGTCAGTGGAATGTCTCCTTACTGCATTCTATAGACAGACTAGAATCCAAATGCAAGACTTCAGGTCATCATAAACCCTTATCCTATAGAACCTGCGATTATTTTCCATCAGTTGACTGTTTTTTTGCCAGATGCAGAACACCTGGCCAGGTCTAGACTGCACACCAGTTCCTGCCTCCCTTCACACCTGTAGTTTTATACTCTTTTCCACCCAAACCGCACACAACCACATACACACACTCTTTACAGTAATAACAAACCAAATGGGTTTCTTAGATTTTAATTGGGCACATAACATTTTTTCCCCCATGTGAATCTATACTTAATAATAATACAGTCAGATAAACTATCACAGTAGGTCCTGCTAGGTGGTCCTGGATTTTTTAAACAAAATGGCCTCTAAAATAAAATTTCCCCTTTCAATTAAGATAACCTCAGTTGACCTACCTACTAGTAGGCTTGGACAATAATGTAATTTTTATAGAACTGTAGCATTAACAATATTATTGTTATACAAACTCACTTACAATGTATTATGTTTGAGTGCTGTAAATTTCTTCCACTATAGTCTGTATTTTTCCTGATGATGGTATAATTATAATCTGGGTTAGCTTCTAATATTAGTTAATAATTCATAAAGATAACTATATTAACTGAATCATGATGGGCAATAATTAGTAATTCCTGTAATTTCATTGTAAAATCTAATTTTAATTCGACTGTTCATGCCGACTAGTATTATGGGATGCCTGAACACAACTCCCCACCCATTGGAACGACTTATTGGCAAAACATAAAACCAAGTGCCGTGATTGCTTTTATTTAAATCAATAACTATTCATTTAACTTGAAAAAATGAATGACACTTCCTCTGTTTCCTCTTAACTAATTGACACACACTTCTGGAATCCTGATGATTCATCATTCAGCTATCTACAATACGAGTGTACCGGATTTCTGTCTTTTATTTGAAGATACCACAAACTGAAAATCTACATTATAGTCTTGCAAGTGTCATTCAAAACTTCTGCGTATGTAGTTAATTAGTTGTTGATTTGCTTATTATGTAGTTAAATCAATCTTCTTTTCATATAAGTAAACACATTTTTTCCTATTTGTGGACTAACCATAGATGAGAATGATTCATTAAAGGGAATAGTTAAATACAGTAAAAGCAAAACTCCTACATAAGCTGTGAAAAGACAAAATAAAAGCCTGTGAAGAGGTGTTGTGCCTTTCCATGTGAGAAAAAAAAAGTCAATAATTTGCTAAAATATTGACCCAGAGGTAAATTTCCATGATATACAGTAATACTGATTATTGACCCA
>JAOUQW010000016.1:17379906-17418209 GCA_028565825.1 Olivaichthys viedmensis
CCTACCAGCTGATTTCCTTATAAAACTGCACGACAGTGTGTCTAAGAGAATTGATGCAGTTTTAAAGATAAAGGCTGCGAAACACCAACACGCTGATTTTAGTTTTTTACTCTTTACTGTTTTTATAGGATTTTTTTTATACGTTCAGGAACTGAATATAATTTACAAAATTTCTTTACATGTGCCTAAACTTTTGCATAGTACTGTATAATTTTGGGTATATTTTCAGGTATGTAACGGTTTAATGTCTCATTGTGGTTTGAATAAAAATATGTGCCCATATTGTACAGATACATTTCTTGCAAAAAAGAGTATTTTTTTCCTAACTGTAAAAGCCTGTTCATTGGGACTGGGAAATCCTTTTTATAAGCTTTAGTTTGGTGTTTAATTTCAGTTCTGAGAGTGGGGTGAACCGTAGTGCGCGTGTGGGAGTCGCACAGATGGCCGACGAACGTATTCTTGGACTGATGGACAAAACAGTAAATAATTGGTTGTTATGGTTGAACATGTTTCTCCAAAAAGATATCTAAAGTTCCAATCCATGAAGACAGGAAAAAAAAGAAATTTAAAAAGAAGTTTTCTTTGTTCTGCCTCTGTAGATGAGTAAAAGAAAACGTTCTAATCTCCACAGAGGATATCAATGTGCTGGATCTTCTCCAGAATCGGAAAACCAGCTACCGTGGTTTAAATGTTTAAAGTGTGTATGAGAATCCTTCACAAACCTGTCGAACCATCAAGGAAGCAAAAATGTGTCCCTGCATGCCTACGTGCAAGAGAAAAAGTAAAATAAAAAAGGGAAAAAGAGTGTGTTATAGCGACAAGCACGAGGCAAAAATAATAAGGACAGAAAGGGTGAGAGGCTCAAACCAAGAACTCTGAACTGACTGTCATTTATTTCAGTCCAATGAGCTAATGAACCAGCGGCTGCTGCTAGAGATGAATCATCTACTGATAGAGAAAAAGAGATCTAAAAAGAAATATCGATATTTATTTCACCAGAGAGAGTATGTGCTCCATCTTATGTTGGAAACTTTGAGGAGCTTCATGTGGCTTAGATACACAAAGAAGTGCAAATGAGCTGATCAGTACAGAAATATTTCATACAATGTCTCCACATACAAAACATCCACAGCCAAGGAACATGATGTACACTCTTAGGAAGAAAAAGGTCAAATCTAGAACCCTTGAGGGTTCTTTGGTTGTCCCTCTGGGTAAAGCCCTCAAACGTTTTATGTAGAACCCTACAACGGAGTGTTTCCCTATCAGAAAGGGTTTTGAGTAAGAACCCTTTTAGGAAGCTAAGAACGCTTAACTATTCTAAGAACCCTTTGAAGAACCCTTAAAGAAGCATTTATTACATCCAAGAGTATACGATACCCGATCCTGCTTACGATTTAACACACAGAACAACCCAGTTTGTGCAAACTTTTGGAGTAAATGCACAAAAAATAACAAACACATAGGTCATATGTATACTTTGCAATATATTAACATAAGGCCACGTGAAACCTACATAAGCCCTTCATGACAACTGACATAAACTTTAAAAAAAAAAAAAAAAGCTTATTGAAACAGGTGTTAGCTGTCATACTGTCATAAGGACTGCTTTTGTCAATTTTGCGACAGATTTTTGTTATGACAAAAAAAAAAGTTAAAGGAAACTAATTTTACCTAATAGCCAGAGAAAATATACATAACTCTGTTATTACAAACCTTATGGAAACATAAGGCTGTGTTATAACACTTTCCAGTTGATTTGCATTACCAAACTCACTTTTTTATGGTCAGAGAACATGATTGTCACTGTTATAACCTTCACTATACGTTGTATAGTGCTACAAAGTCAGTTGTTATGACATTCTAATGTAAGTCAGCCTGAGAAGTGTCATAACACACATAACCTTATGTCAATAAAAAACTGTAACTCAACTCATGGTCATAATTGACTAAATCTCTGACTGCTGATGTCTATTGCAATACACCTTTATAAATGTTTATGTAGGTTCATGTCGGTTATCATGAAGTAGGTGTCGTGTAGCCCTATGAACACTGCTCTTAAATAAAGGGTTACCAAAATTGACGAAAGCAGTCTTTATGACAGCGGACGCCTGTTGGAATAAGCTGTTATTGATGGTTATGCAGGTTTATGTAGTTGTCATGTAGCCCTTTGAACACTCCCCTTAAGTAAAGATTCACCAAAATTGACGAAAGCAGTCGAAATTGAAATAAGTCTTTATAAATGTTTATGCATGTTTATGTCAGCTGCCATTAAGGGCTTATGAAGGTTTTATATAGCCCAATGAACCCTGCTTTTAAAGAGTTACCAAAATTGTTGAAAGTAGTCTTTATCACCACTGATGCCTATTGGAATACACCTTTATAAATGTTTATGTGGCCTTATGAACACTGCCCTGAAGTAAAGTGTTATCCCAAAGGTCTAATCAGGACTTCTGTCTCACTTCCTCTCTCTTGACAATGGAAATCTGTCTCCCAGAAGATAAGAGACCTTCTTAATGAGCTCTCAAACTGTCCCACATCCTCATCAAGACACACACACACACACACAAACCTCTAATCCCTCCATCTGCACTTCAATTATTCATGCATCACCCTGCCAGGGTGGCTGGCATTTTCTCGGTGATTATTGTACTGTGTCCTGCTCTGCTCCTGTGAAAAAGACACAGCGCTGTCGTCCACACGCTGCTCCTCCTCAACGTGCCTGGATTAAAGGCACCATTAGAGCCTGCAGACTAACACAGCCCTAAACATCACTTTGACTGTCTTACAATGAAGCTTTAAGAGGTAAAACTAAAGTGCCTCGTTAGCGACGCAGCCTGCCGCATTTCAGAGAATTCAATAAACGAGTGCTTGGAGAGGGATTACAATGAAAGTCAACACAAAATTGACAAATTCTGTGCAAATGCAGCTGCACTTTTACAATCAAACACGGACTCTCAAACATGAACTGATCTACTGATGAATTCCTCCAGGACAGAAGCATTTATTTGATATTAGCATTTTTTTAATTTTAGGTTTCAATATTTATAGCTGAAAAGCAATCTATTTTCTGTTCAGCGAGTTACAATGGCAAACACTAACCCAGAACATTTGCACAGAACTATTTATTCTTCCTCATCCTCAAGTAAATTACACTCTTATTGTCTGAACTTGTCTGTGCAAAAAGAAGTGGGGGGGGGGAATGAATATTTATTATGCACCCGGGGAACATGTATTTCAGATGGAACGACTGTGTCTAGGGTTGGATTAATATTGAATTGCTGAGCATCAATTCTCATCGACATTAATTGCACTATTTTAATAATTCATACACGGAACTGGAATGGGTTCCTGTGAACTTTTTAAAAAGTTTTTACATTGTGAAGATGATTGATAAGAAGGAAAAGTGAGAGAGGACACACTGCTACTTTTATAACTGCATTATCCTGGACATTAACCAGTATATCCTGTTTTGGGGAAGGGTGACTGTGGCCCATTTTCTCTGGAAATCCAAATAACCACAAAGAAATGATAAGATATACTGCTGTTGACATGTCCACCGTGGTTTCACAAGCCAGACTTCTAGTTATCACTAAGGAGTCTGGTAGTTTTACGCCACTTAAGAACCACCATTTGACTGACTTTGCAAATACAAATGACCAATCACAGATTAGATTTTTGGAAATCTAAAATGTTCTCTTTTCTAATGACACACTAATGCAGAAGACATCAAATAAACATCTAAGACAAAATTTATATAAAACAATGTCTAAGACTTTTGCACAGTGCTGTGTATTGTTCACCTACTTGTTGTCACCCATAATTTCTGTCATCTTTCCTGCTTGGCTGCTTGTCAACTCTTTGTGTACATAAAGACAAATACATGCATGTTTAACTCAATCTCTCTGCCATAGCGAACATACAGAATACGGTTCCCGGTTCTGAGGCTGCATTGTGAAACAGCCGATGAAGGAGGCAAGCAGCCTAAATGCCAATAAGCTGCAGGCTGAGCTGAGCAGGTAGGACTGAAATGCCCAGGGTGAAGGTCTAATGACCTTTATTCTAATCCTGTGACTGCAACAGACGGCACATCTGATCTCTCTACCAACCTCTGCTCAATATTAGGAACAATGAGAGGAAGCATTAAAGGTGAGGTCAGTGATTTTTAAATCAGAACACTGTGTAATATTTGGTGAAGTTTCTCCTCACATTCCAGCAGCTTGTTTAGAGGAGAAACTCTGGTCTCTGTGGCGCCCCAGGTAAAAACACATGATGTGGACCACCAACATCCCACCAATCAGGGACAGGGAGGTGTCTCAGTTGCTCTCGGCTAGATGTTTTGAGGGCGTGGATTTGGAGGATACACTGAAGCAAGGGGTGGCCAAAATCACTGAATATACCTTGAATAGTCAATGAAACTAAATTGCATCTCATTTTGCTCTCTCCTGAGTCATTTTGCACGGATATTTTTGAATCAGCACAAGGCAGGGAAATAAAAAGCGTGTGATTATTTAAGAAAACGATCGCCCGTGGGGTACGACAGTCTTCTTAATGAGATTCCAAATAAGTAAAGATGAATAATAAACGAATTATTGAAAATAATACTTCCAAAGAGAACAGTAAGAATTGTTCTCAGTAGATGTTATTCACTTAAGTAGTCAGCTAGCTTGGTAAGGAACGTGGCTACAGTTTTTAAATGCACAATATTCTAGTTAGCCTAACATTTTAGATTATTAGCGAACTTGGCTAGCTACTAACAGCAAATACCTACTGCTGGAGGTGTCACATTAGCGAAGCTAACTAGTAAGATAACGTTAACGTTAGCGCAGTGCTGTTTTTAGCCAGCTGGCTAGCTTAACTAAGGTTGGAAAACTATTATATGGTGTACATAAAACCAGTACTTTATGCTAAGCAGTAGGTTGAGGCGAAGAAGTGAAAAGAAAGGCTAGCGTGGATGTCATGTGATCAAACTGAACTGGTTTTCTGGTGTTTAAGGGTGCCAATAGTTATACCGCATGGTTGATGCTATTTATCCACAGGTACAAATGGACACTCTGAAATTTTTCTCATTAACGCATGGAAACTTAGGAGTTTTTGCTACTTGCTTATGGGAGGCCAAAAAAAAAAAAAAAACCCAACCCCGGACAGTTGACACATGCGTTAGAGTAAAGATATATTCAGTAGCTACATATGAAGACATGAAGATAAATGTGCTACTCCCAAGTGAAGATTCTGGTCTTCACTGAAAGAATGAGACTCATTCCAGATTTAGAGGTTTTAATCAGAGCCCACGAGCGCGCAGTGACAGAGAAGGATGAAAGTGGAGGAAGTGGTCGAGAGCATATTTCCTTTCGCCGTGTCCACCGGTGGAGTTCAGCCCCTGAGGGGTCCGGGCTCCTGCTGCTGTGTGTGAGTGGTGCCGGCTTTCTGATCAACGTGTGTGTGTGTGTGTGTGTCTGAGTAAAGTTCACATTTATTAATCATGGTCTCACAAATAGCATCTGCACCCTGTGTTGCTCTGCAACCCCGTGACCTGAAACGCCTGAAAAACTTCTGAGTCTTCCTACACTCTTCCATCTAGCACTTTACGGGTTCTTCGGTTTGTCCCTCTGGAGGAGCCTTTAAAAGTTTTATATGAAACATACAACAGAGTTTTTCTTTTAGAAAAGGTTCCATGTTGAACCCCTTTAGAAAGCTAGAACCAAAGAACCCTTGAGAAACCCCCTTTAAAAAAAAAAAAAGTATTTATTTATTTTAAATAGTGTAGTGGAGGACCTTCTAAAGCCTGGTCTACACCTCATCAGAAGTGCTTCTGAGAACGACCTGAAATTAACTTCTGAAAGCCTGGAACGTTTCTAGGTTTTTTTTTCAGAACAGTAAGAGGATCTTTGGAATCAAGCAACTTTACAGAAATCCGGATGTAGATCTAAACCCATATGAACAAGCCAGAGGCGACAGTGGTGAAGGAAAAACTCTGAGACGTCATGAGGAAGAACCCTTGAGAGGAACCAGACTCAAAAGGGAACCCATCCTCTTCTGGGTGACACCCGATAGTGATATTATAAGTCACTAGGGGAAAAGACACGTGACTTTCATGTGAATCACATGTGACATGTGATTAAAGACTAATGTGTTTAAGGGATATTTGGTATGACCGTATTGGTATGACACCAAGTGCCACCCTCCCCGCATTTGCTAAACATTAGACTTTTATAAACTAAGTTAGGTCAATAAAAGTGCTACTGATCACCCAAGATGTCTCACCCTTCTATATATCTACATTATATATCTATATTCTATATTATTGGCACCCTTGGTTTAAAAAAAAAAAAAGGATAATGAAAAAATGTATTTGTGGTTAATTAGTGAAATGTATGAGAGAAATCAAACCATTCATTTTTTGCCTCTCTAACCATCTTCCTCACTGTGCGTGGGTGCAAAATACACTTGCATCCTCTTTCACGCTGGTTCATTACAGCTCCGGTTGTTTTAAACTTCTTAAATTCTTGCTCTAACAGTGGATATGGGCCTTTTTAGACGTGTAGCTATTTTTTACAGCTTGATTTATAAAAAGGTCAACCCACTTTTGTCTCATTTCATTTGTGTTTTCTCTTCCCCATGTTGATGAATGACTAAAGGAATTTGGTCTCTGTGTCACCTCATATCTATACCCCAGTGAAACAGTCATGGATGATCGCTTAAGAGTTCTTAAGCACTTTAAAAAACTAAAATATAAATGGGAACAAGCTTTAGTTACATTTTATTCATAAGAAATTCTAGGGGTGTCAACAATTGTGACATGTGGTTTTGTTTTTTTTAAAGTTTTTTTTATTATTATTAAAGGGTAAATGTCTCTCATATTTTCAGTGTGAGATTAATCTAATTAACCACAAATCATTTTTTTCATAACCTTTTTTACCCATCTTTACCAAGGGTGCCAATAATTCTGGAGTTGACTGTAAAATGGTCTGTCTCTAGAAATCACTTATTCTAAGTATTGAAGTAAGACTGAAAAAAGCAGTGCAAAGTCAAACACACAGGTTTAATGGGTGATGCCTGGCACACAGCTGTGGAATGGGCACCACCTGTATGCGGTCTCTATAAGTCACCTCATTATTGCGGGCAATTCCGCTGTAGTCCGCCTCCAAAGGAAGCACTACGTAGAGCTCGGCTTCATAAGCGCCGCCTCCGTCGTTCCGTGCATTGAACGTCAGGGTTAGTGCATTGTCATCGCCCATGTACACTTCTTTCCTGTCCCTACAAAAAGAACCAAATAATTTAACGCAGCAAAGGTAAACTGTTGAATCGCTTGCTCTTGTTAAATAAACACAATCAATATATAGACATTTAAAGAAAAATGCGTATGAAATGAGTAATTGTCAGCAAAATAGCAGGATGCTACACCAAATTAAGAGTTGGTCAGTGTTGGTCTAAGATTGGGCAAGAAAGCAGCTGATGCTTCGAGAGTGCTATGTCCTGAATTCACGTCAAACAGATTTCCAAATCGAGTCGCAACCCGACTTCAAGGAAGTCCTTCCTCCAGAGTGAAAAAATATTTTCCTATGTAGCAATAAAGTCATACAAGCACCAGAGCAGAAACTGTGGTTGTAAAACACCACCTCCTCAGTCCCAAAGTCCCCTCCTCTATTTTGTCACCGCCCCCTTCCCCTGCCTTTTTCCAAAGCACCAAATACAATTGAGAAATTCCATACGAGTGCCACACAGACGCTTCCAATTACTCCTTGGCCTTGTAAAGCTATGCTGAAGCAAAATTCAAGCTGTAAGCTGTAAGACGTTGAGAGCTCCAATAGCCAGGTTCAAAATATTACCCTTCAGGCTACACATGGCTGGTCAGTGTCATGCTTTAGGATAACTGATTTAACAGTGTCAATTATAATGCACTTCAATATGTAGTCATCCCCATATTGTCCTATTGTGCTAATGTAGCCTTTATAAAACAATGACAGTAAATGATCACTGGAAAACAGTGAGACTCAAAGAAGCTAGTTAAAATCATATGTAAACAACAAGCAAAGCCTGGCTGAGTATCTTAAACCTGGTGCTGACAGCCAACGGTGTTGTAAGTTACATGGCTTGGCAAAGACAACAGATATGACTAAAAGTTGGCTTTGTGCATTAAGTTTAGAAGAAAACCTTCCTCTTCCAAAATTCCTTCCGAGTAGCTCCTCTCTAGCTTAATTCCCTTGCTTAAGGAATGTCAGTAAAAATTGAGTCATACAAATTGAAATAATGATATATAAACCTACATGCTTTATCACAGCATTAGCTGATTTAGAAATAGCAGTCGTACAATCTTTAACCACAGATCTAAAAAATCAAAGTGGGGCTGAAAGTGCAGGAGAAGCAGGGGGACACAGAGCCAACTCCCTGAATTTTCCAGACTTAACTTTCATCTACCCAATCTTTTTTTCCCCACAAGCCCCATCAGCCAATCCCAGAATGTGTAGCACAGCTCCCCTTCCTGTTTTTACAATGAGCACAGTGTGCGTTTTTCCTCACTAATGCCACCCAGGAAAAGGAATACTTTGACCATTAACCAATTCTATGTGATTCATCAGATGCATTTACAAACAAAACTAAAAAATTTCGTTGATCATTTTCTCAGTTGCATGGTAATTAAGGTCTTGTTTTCCATGTTGCCAGAAATTGCTAACATTAGCTTACCAACTGCATAAACTTACTACAAGGCTTACATCATGCAAAGCATTCCACAGTGCATGCAGAATTTCTGCTTCCTTTTTTTAAATGACTTACCCATACACAGAAAGTTTCAGGTCAGGGACGCAGATGTTGTCTTCTCCACAGTCCAGTAAAATCTGGGCCTGGAAAACAAGTATGACAAGAATGACAAAGTGTGGAGAAAAAAAAACTCTAAATATAACACTTGGGTCGTACAGCCTATGGGTACATGCAAAAGTTCCTTTAAAACAGAGACAGGGGAGAGTTTTATTTACCTTTGTATTGGTGATTAGTTATTTGTCCTGACCTAAGGAAAGCTGGACCATTCTAGTGTAATCAGACCTGCCTGGAGTCTAGTGACTCAATCAATCCAATTAAACCCATTTCTTTTTCATCAGACACACTTTTTATTATTAAAATTTCAGAAATTCAGATTAAACTAAACGTCCAGTGGAACAGGTCCAACTTACTATTAACTGTTTACACAACCATTTACAAGCAATGCTAAACAGCTATAAAAAGCATTCCGTGAATGCAAGCTGTGAATAATCAAATCACTTGCCTTACCGCATCATAAATTAAATGCTATATCAATGACTGTGCTTTGTGTGGTGGGTTTTCTTGCAGGCTACAGTAACAAAGATGAGGAATGAGGAATCACATAAGATGCATACTGGCTTCTGTGCAATCGTAGTGGTAGCAGTAGGAAGGGGTGAATAAGAGAAGTCAACATATTAACATACATTAGTGTGCATGTATCAGTAAGGGACAAGCACCTGCAGGACCATCCACACAATCACCATCATACGAGGACCACAATCCACATGAGCGCCTGCTGCCACAAACAGCACACGCGCACGCACACCACACCATCACACACAGACACCACACAACCACCCACACACCACACAACCACCCACACACACACAACCACCCCACCACCTCGCGCACACACAACCACCCCACCACCTCGCGCGCACACGCACACACACACACACACACACACAACCACCCCACCGCCTCGCGCGCACACGCACACACACACACACACACACACACAACCACCCCACCACCACGCGCACACACACACACAACCACCCCACCACCACGCGCACACACACACACACACACACACACACACACACAACACCACAGTCATCGGCAGAAAGGGAAGATGAAATAAAGAATCCTCTGTGTAAGGAGAGACAGCCCTAGGATAACTAATTGCTTCAGCATGATGCTGTGACTCCCGCGTGTGTGTGGATGACGATACGGATAAGAAATAGAAGAGGGAGATTAGAAAGAGTGCAGTGCCCTCCCTGTAATCAGACCTCACTGAGCTCTAATTAAGGCCATGGAGGGACACCGCCTTCTGCACAACTCACTGTTGGCCTGCGCTCAACTTCTGAAGGAAGGGAAAAATAAAAAGGTTATTTACGTTAATCGCAACCGCTAAACAACGAGCACAAGGATATACAAAAATCAAAGGCAGAAAAGCATTTCATATAATCAAAGAAAGCCGATCAACATCCAAAACAGCCTGATAGAAACAAAGACCTACAAGTATCACATTAAATCCATCTTATACACCGAACAGAACTCAATCACAATGAAAAATCCAATGCTCGGTTTTTGACTAGTATGGCAGAGCACAAATAAATCCAACTTTGAGTTCTAGTGGTGTTTCAACTATTTACTATTTACACTATGTACATGCATCCATGATAGGGTGAAGATACGGTTATGAGCAAATGCAGAGTTCACAGTTAACACTGAGAACCTACTCTACTACAACAGTTTTAAGATGAGGGATAAGTTTGCTTACCAGGAACACTTGGCTTGACTACGCAAACAGAACAACAAAGATTTTAAAGCAAGCCTGTGTGCGTATACTAGAGGAATATTTTATGGGCTCAAGGGAGTGCCTGTGCATTCAGAGCACAGTTTCATGAATTCATTACTCCATTATGGTCCATGTGGAGCAAATTATCAGTGAGAGAATGTTTACTGAGATACACTGGTGAGCCTTCACTCTTACAGCATAAGGTAGAATGGCCATCAGGACCAAAATACACAGTTGCATACACTCACACGCACGGTCCCAATAAAGTCACTCTCAGCCATGGAACAGCATTAAAGCTGTGTTAACAGTCTGAGTGTCATTTATGTTAATTTAAGACTGAATTCGCATAGGGTGCGCACACAAAGACTTACAATGTGCATGAAGGTTTATTGCTGAGTTTTTCTCTACTTAATCAATATTTGGCAGGAGAACAACTGCGGATACTGTATTTAAATATAATTTCCAGTGTAATGCCAAAATATGGAATGCATGCAATCTACATTTCAGTTTTAATGAAAATCAGTTTCAGTGAGGAAACTATTTCTTGTACAGGGTAAAGTGGACTGAAAAAGCAAGGAAGAGAACTTGCTCTAGAAATTGTGAGTATGATGTTTCTTTGATTGGTGTCCATATGGTGCACAAGGTAACTGAAAGAAGCCACAAATTAAACACAAAAAAGCTTGTGCTTACAGTGGTAGTTGGGACTATATAGGAAAACTGGGACATTACAAACAAACTTCAACCAGATGCCAAATGGGCTGTGAGGGTCGCAACTAAAACAAACGTATGAACCTCTTGTGAGTGAACACCCCCAAAACACACCTTTGACTAATGAACCATTCCACATTAGTCCTGTGAACTACTCCTGCTGGGACAATGAAAAGCTCTCCCTGGTGTATATTCATTGCATTTTCTTTCCAGACCATTTGGAGCAGTTCCCAGATATAGGTTTTGAAAATGTGGATGAGAGAAAAACTGGAGAAGAGGAGGAGAAGGGGGAGGTCTGGGCAGACGCAAAAGCATGATCTGCCAGTCGTTGAAGCATTCAAAGCACAGAAGAAATATGAAAAATTCACGATATCGATGTGCAACCCAATAGGACAGTTTTCAATATAGCACTATATCTGTTAACTTAATTTTCTAAAAAAGGATTATATTGAATGACAAAATACTGCAGCAGCAGTACTAGATTATTTAATGAGGGATACTGTTAGACCTTTTGTCAAACTTAAGAGGTTTGCTTTTAGGCTTCAGTACTCTAATAAAACAACTGTTAAACACTGAAACACCAGTGAATTTTCAACTGGAATATGGGATGAGCCACCACACTTTTTTTGTGACACCCTTATCTGTAGCATTATCTACACTGCATAACACTAGCCATGTAACTATTTCAGATTCAAACAAATGTATAAAAAAATATATTTTACAAATTCCAAAGCATACACAAAGTTAATGTTCATACCTTCTGCTCAATGAGTTCAGTAGTCTGATAGTTGAGGACGGGCCGGAGACTGTGTCTGTCGGCGGGAGCCTGTGCATCCAGACTGAAGTTGAGGGCTATAAAGATGGAGGAGAGCTTATCCCGAAATTCCTTTTCATCCTGTGCCCAACAAGAGGAGAACAAACAGAGACAGGCTTAGTGGGAGTCTAGAAATAATCTCGAAAGGGAGAACTGATCTGAATAATAATGCAGGGCATTTCTTAAAATTAATCAGGCTATATTTGGTAGCGTGACAAGCCAGTGGCCTCACTTATCTTAAACCAAGACACTAAAATGTTTTTTCCTAAAATAATTTTATACTCATTTTCAACACAATTCTCTCAATGCTTTAACTCACCCTCAGGTAGATTTTGGTCTCGTGGCAGACCTTAGCATCATTGGGCACCTTAAGTTTCCTCTGCAGACTGGCCTGCTGGGTGTCCAAAAACAGAGCCCTGCGAATGGCTCCCTTCTGCTTCTGCTTCAGCTGGTCCAGCTGCACCTCTACATTAAACACTACAACACACACACACACACACACATCTGTAGAGCATGATGCTTCACAGGAATGCACAGGGATAAACAGCTGCAGGACAGAGCTCAGCCATTATGCAGAATATCTGTATAACTATTCATCTGGGTCATCTGAGAGAAAAAATAAAAGTGTGCTTTCATCCAAAAATGCAGTGAGAAAGTCTCATTGACACGTTGTGCATGATATTTCACTGCTTTCATTAGTTTTAAAGTCACATCATACTGCTGTGCTGCTGCACCAGAGTATGTGAGAATTTTCTACACACAGAATTGGCCTTTTCATGGATGTGTCAGGTACTTAAGTAGAAGTGAAATAATTGTAAAATGTCATGTAGGAGCAAAGAAAGACACATGGACTGGAACGACAAGCTAATAAAAATGAATAAGCAATGTAAGCAGGGATACATGTTAGGTGGAGATGCAACGTGGCTGTCAGTTATAGCCAAGTGTGATGTGAAAAAATAAAGGAAGAAGAAAAAAAAAAGAAAAAAAGAAATTCACTTAAAAGTGCTAACTAGAGGGATCTTTATATAGAGCCACTTTTGCAAAGCACTGCTATATGTGCATAATAAGAGGCAGATGTGGTCTGCTGGCTCACCTAGATTTTCTGGAAGGTGCTTCCCATTGGCTGAAAGGCAGAAGCTCAGGTTGACACTGCAGGAAATAAAGCAGATGGGAGAGATGATATAGTTATGTGAATGGAAACATGTCCTTACACACATGCACTATAAAGTCACATTTGTATGTTTACTTTCTCCTTGTCCAAAGACTGTTTGTAATATGAAACAAATAAAACCATAAAAAGTCTGACCATTGAGAAAACACTGCTGTTGCATATTGTAGCAGAGTGACTGAGTAGAAGTAGACCAAGACGGTTCTTATCCAGAAAAGACTAGAGCTGGCCTGAATAATTAGAATATTAGTTTGTTAGGTTGGTATTTGTTCCTCTATTTAGAATTTGGACGCTTCATCTTTAGGCCACAAGATAGTGTAGCCTAAACTACAATAAATTTCATCAGCACAGGCCTTTAGATAGAACAGTTATGATGTTAAAAAATAAATAAATTCTGCGACGCTGTACATTTTACACGGGTGGCGGTTCATGCGTCCGTGGCGTACACTGGCCATGGAGCATTAATTTCTGTGCTTTCTTGCATTGGTGTAGTAAATCTAACGTGCAAATATAGGTACTGACCGTCAAATCATTATAAGCATGCATTGCCACTGTATATGATCACAAAGTTCGTTAATGCAACAAGATGTTCATTTTTACACTCTGTGGCAGCTAAAACTTTTGAATTTGAACCGACGCCAGAGCGTGCACTGCTACAATAGTACTACAGGCTGAAAAATAGCCCATGTGCTGTTTAGATTATGGCCATACACTGCAAAATATAGCAGGAATATTGTATTCTGTATTCTTTCTAGCTAGAAACCATGTAGAAGAAATAGGACTGAGCGAAAAAAAAAAGGCTTGGTGTCACATCGATTGTGCGACATCGGGAGCGCATTGGAAGCGCCACGGCGTGCCATACACTTACCGCGTCTGGTGTAAAATGGGCTTAAAAAATTATGGGTAATTATGAATCGTAAGTATTATTGTTTTTAAGGGGGGTTTTGAGAACAAGTATTCGAAGCCTGTAAAATACTGTTTGGGCAAGCCCTAGAAAAGACGAAACATCTCTTTCTCCAGAGACTAAATTACAGAAGACCGAAAACTGATCAGACTGTATCTTAACAGCAGAACATTATAAGGATATTATAAGGTAACGCCACAAGTACTATGACGTGAGTGAGAAACCAAACCAAGTAAAGATACATAAACAGAGAGAAAGGGGATTATAAAGAAGTTTTAAAGAGTGAAAGAGAGGAGAGCAAAAGGTGAGGCCCAAAAGAGAGACAAAGACGAGAGCAAGTAAAAAGAAAACCTGAGAAAATAGCATGGAATCCCCAGCACAGGCCAGACTTCTCTTGACCTGTGCTGCAATAAATAGGAGTGCATTCCCATGTGTGGCTGTGTGTACTTTGCATCACGTGCGTGTATGTGTACGCTCCCTCTCTCACACATGTGCAGCTTGGTGTGCCCTGATGTTTTCCAGCTGTGTTCCACCACTAAACAGTTTCACATTCAAAGTCACCATCAGCACGTCTCCCTCTCCCTCTCCCTCTCCCCCTCTCCCTCTCCCTCTCCCTCTCCCCCTCTCCCTCTCCCTCTCCCTCTCCCTCCATCACCAGGCAACAAGCTGTAATCAGGACGTGTGTATACACACTTTTTCCTGTATGAATCAGACTAGGGAAAGGGCAGAAATCTGAGCACAGGCACAACCTTGTTGAACACACAGTGGCCCAGAGCAGTTTCCTCTCCCTCAGCAGATGGAGAAAATCCAGGATGCACATTTTCAAAACATTCACGATAGACTTAGAAGAGGGGAATTTCTGGCTTTATCACCTTCCTGCTCGTCACCTGCCCTGAGTCAAATCCATGCTTGAAGCCAGTGCGGTCAGCTTAACTACCCACCTTCCATAACACCACACGTGTCCACCCTCACTTACAAAGATTGTTCCTCTAAATGGCTCCTTTAAAATGCTACTTGATTTCTTGAACCCATTGAGTTTAACTTATTTTACTCAGTTTTTTTCTGAAAGTAATTTTGGAATATTAGTGTTCAAGCTGAGAGTCCAAAAACACCTTCATCCTGGTTTCCTACAGTAAGCTATTGTTTTTTTTGGCTTGGTTTAGTACAGATACTGATATGTCAGTTTCTAGAATTACAATCCAGAGTGTGTACTTTAAGAAAACTTTTAGAAAAGGGTAAAAGGCTTTTATAAAGGGTTGATGTTTGAATTTGAAATGTCATAAACATACCAAGAAACATGCATGGTTTGGTTTTCACTGCTGATGGTGCAGACCTTCTCCTCGGGATTGATCATTGTTGGATACACATTTAAGGTGGCACTTGTGTTAACAATGGGGCGAGATCTGCAGGATGGGAAACAGCATTTTATCTGTCTGTAATATGCCCTGATTTGAATATGACTGCACAAAACATGACAATCGACTCACCTGTAAAGAACTGCCTTGTCAACTCCAAATGCACCTACAACGAGATCTATATCGGAAAAAAAACAAAAAGACAAGATGATTCCAGAATGCATTTATATTATTTCGATTTACATTAACAAATGAAATGGTGGAACATAGTTACAAATCCAGTTCCCTGATGCTGTCACCTGGGTAGCCATTGTGATCCAAGTCTTTGCCCCCTTTCATGGAATAGCCAAAACTGGCAGGTGGAGCAGGAGGGGCGGCTGATGACCACTGACCATTAATCATTTGAGAGGGCTTCTCCCTGAGTCCTTTAGCGTATCCATTGTAGATGAAGACCAGTCCCTGTTCATCCTTTCCACCAAACGGACTACTAACAGCAACATCTGATGGATCAGAAAAGATAATGTACTACCAATGAAATTCATAAGAATGGCTGGAGGAAAAAAGGAGGAAAAAAGGAATAAAGATGAATATTAATCAAATCCCTGGTACTTCTCCTCACCATTGAAGCCATCCTGGTTGAGATCTCCCAGTGGAGTTATGGAGCTGCCGAACCGACTGAACATTTGCGTACCAGTGAGGTGAGGTAGCTGTGGTGCAAGCTCCAGAGGTCCCGTTTGTAGATACACATAAACTCGTCCTAATTCCTCCAACCTACCATCTGAGTCACGCACCATGAACATAGGAGCGCCCACCAACAAGTCTGTGAGCCTATAAGTGAGAAGATAAAGTGGGAATAATGAGCAATCGATACACACGTGCTTATAGACACAGACTAAGATACAAACACATATGGCATGTATACAACAGTTAAGATCACCGACCCATCATTGTTTATGTCTGTAGCAGCGACAGCGTAACCAAAGTAGGAGCCCATCTGTAAAAGATTTGAGTGCATGTTTAGTTACATATAGACAGACACACAAATTGTTCACCTAATCACTCACCTAATCACTCAGTTACACTCTAACAATACGTGACCTTAGTATAATAAGGTTCTATCTTGGTTAAGATTGAATAGCAGATAGAACCTTATAATACTACGGCCACGAATAGAGAAGAATTAAATATTACTTTTAAAATTTCCAATTTTTTTTTTAACATGATCAACAGAAACCCAGTACATCAAGTTAGCACTTTAGCTATAGGACATGGAAAGTTACTCTGTATTCTTCCATGATGTGACATTATTACAGTCACATAATTGTTGTTATAAGGGGGATGGTAAAACAGCACATTGCCCAGCATATAAACATCAGCCTGTATTTAATCAGGCAAGTTCCATTTTAAAAAACCATGCAGCTCGTTTGTGAAAATTACCTTTAAACTCAATAATTAGGATTTAGTGCTTACCACAGGGTGCTACAGCAGATTTTTAAAGGAAATGTTTTGCTTAAAATCATCAGTGTGCTGCAATCTGAGGGATCAGCTTATGTGCCAGACAGAAAGAGCCAGATTGCATTACTAGTAACCAGGGTGGGTGTGTGTGTGTGTGTGTGTGTGTGTGTGTGTGTGTGTGTGTGTGTGTAAACTACTGAATATATTGTAGAAAGTAATGTGACTCAAACATATTAGCAATCGCAACGTTTAATTATAGAAGAGTTTAGGCTCCCTAAAAACCTGTTTCAAAATTGTGGTATTATGTCAAATACAACCCAAAACCCAAGAAGTCCTTGTTATCTAGTGAGCACAGATTGATATTTTAATTCGTTGTTTTGGTATATCCCTTTTGTCGTAGTCACCATAAGGTAAAAGTGTGGTAAAAGCTGTCAGGATGTCAAGTTATAACCTACCTGCTCACCAATAAAGCTTTTCATGGTCTCCAAAGAGCCGTTAAGAATAGACACCTGAGGAGAAAAGTAACATTTCATCAAACACTTATGTGCATTTCATGAAACTGAAAGAACCAAAATTAGTCTAAAGGTTTCAATTATGTAATAAACAATTGTCATTATGCAACAGCTAGAAACGATACCATGGAATACCATGTTGTTTACCTAGAAGTTCAAATTAAGCATCTTCTCGATAAATAAATATTTTACCCTCAAACCACCCCATAAGCCCAACTATCTTAATTTCTTTAAAGAAAACATCCTGCGCTCATTCAATCTATAAGCAGTCCTGACATCTTACCTGGCCATGGAGAAGCACTCCTCTGGGAACTCCCGTCACAAAGTCTGAAAGACAGAGAGCAGGGAGAAGAGGAGGAGAAAAAACAAAAAACAAATGACAGAGAGCTTTAGTACTGGAAATATGAAGCAATCCTCTGGAACCTAAGAGAATCCTGGCAGGTAATGTATAATCATAATACTTCTTATGTGAAGTTATATAAACAGTGTTGTGTTTAAAATATAATTCTATGCAATCCATATGCAAAATCAGATTAACTTTACATTAGTGTACCATTAACAATGAAGGAAAACATGATGCTTGCACTTTATATAACACTTTTGTAAGCATAACCTGAACTTATATAACCATAATATAAAGCCACAACTATGATCAGTGACTGGTATGTTATCCATTGGTTATTTAAACTACTGTCTTTTTTTGCCAATTTAGTGAGTAGTGAGAGGTTGATGAGAGAACAGCGTGTTGATAGAGCAACTTGGGCAACTGTTTTGAAAGTGTTTTGCTCAGCAGCATCAGCCACTAGAAAAACAAGTACCCACAGTTCAGAACTCACTAGTGCACCAGTAAACCATTATCCAATAAACTGTCACATTAGAAAATCAGCCGAGTGGTTACATTACTTACCTTCATCATCATCTCCGCTAAACTCTCCTACTGCAACAGAGTAACCTAAAAGACAACACATTCAAGGTAGATCAAGTTGTCCATTGATCAATTACTTTTTTTCCCTGCACTAGCAAATGCACATCACATAATCTTTGAGTATTACACATTTATGGAGGAAGGGTGTGGAAAACCTTACCCATGTAGCTGTCATCAAAGTTGATCTCTTTTTTCTGCTTGGTCTGAATCTGGCCTGTCACTGATGTGAGGAAATAGCCTGGGTAGTAGGCCTTGATGATTTCCTCCTTCACAGCAGAGATAAGTTGTCCTGAGCAGGAGATAGACCTTTACACTAAATTCTCTACATTCAGAAAAGCAACACTATTGTAGTGAAATTGTCACTATGTATCTGTATCTGTGAGGTTTCTATACCTTGCCAAAAATAGCTGCCAGGTCCTCCAAGTACTACCTTCCCATCCTGCATTACATCACCAAGTTAAAAATATAACTGAACAAAATGTATTGAATGCAAATACATAAACAATAAAATGGATAAAAACTACTGACCTTTGTGAAATCTGCACTGAATCCACCTTGACAATAACCTTGGCCCTTCATTCCATGGAATTCTGAAGCACAGTTGCATGATTTAAGTGTTTAAATGAGATAACAATCAATTGTTGTATAACTAGCAACAATAAATCAACGCAAAGAATCCCATAATGTGAATGAAATAATACTTCTTTTTTTCCCCACAAGTAATGTACCTGTGCGGCAAGGGGCATACTCCACAAACTTGGTGAAGTTTTTAATGGACAGGTAGCAGGAGCCAGTGACATCTGACTCCGGTATGTCCGGTTGGGTTCTCCAGGAGTAGAGAGGGGCACAAGCCTAAGGGGTTAATTAGAAGGACAGAGGTTAGAGGTTAGTTACATGAAAACAGACACAGAGCTGAACCCAAGGAAGATCCTGGGAGAGGTCAGCGTTACATGAGTAAAATAACCATGACATAGGAATCAGGCCATGGCTCCCATAAGTCTTAAACAAAATACAGTGTCTTTGCTTTTGAGGTCATGTAGAGTCTCATCCCTTATTCACAACCCTCACAATAACATTGTTCAGTTCACAACAAAAATACCAGAATTAGTGCAAATAAATGAAGTTAACTACCTACCTATACATACAACTCGCCTAGTTCAAACACTGATCTTAAACTAACAGCAGAGTAGTTTATTCTAGAATAAAGATGGAGTAGAGATGGAGGAACAGACTGCAGGTTCAAGTTACAATACGTTTTATTAAAGCTCTATTCAAGCATCAGAAATGTATTAGTTTCATGCTGTGCAGTGGTGTAACCTCATCAGTGTGAGAACTACGTTAGATTAAAATTTTGGCAGGGGAAGAAGGAAAATGACATGCAACACACCAAAGACCAAAATTCAAACAGAATCTCATACCAAGACAGAGTCTTCATGGGCACGTACAGTTGCTCCAAACCACTGGTGGGACTTATACTCAGCTTGGGTTTCAGCGTTATTGATGATCACATTAAAATCTCCTATAAAAGAGGTGAGGGAGAAAAAGAGAGCAATTTAAAACATTGCCCAACATTAGAAGTACATATCTACTTAGTTCCAGGTTTGAACCCCTGGTGTTGAAGGCCACATGGTGGTCATTTATTGACCCAAAAGGTATTCAAGGAAAAAAGACAAAAGTTTAGAGGTGTTGACCAGCCAAAAGATCAAGACCTTGAAAATGAGATGATCGTGACAACAGATGTACCTTGACCACAAAGAGAGAATTTGAAAGATCAGGGGTGGTGGACAAAGACTTTCCGAGTGAGATCCCTGCACTTGAAAAATACTAGTTAAAAGATGAAATAGTATTTCATTTTCCTCCCTTACAAATATTTGCTGCAATACAATGGCAATTAACTGGTCAATTCCCTTGTTGATGTCTTTCATACTGTCTTTTGCCACAAATATTTCTCTAGTTACTCCATAACTTTACAAGCATGATGCAACAGGGCCCTGTGGTTCAGTGGAGAGATGAGTGGGAGAAAGAGGTGGAACAGGCGAAAGGTCAGCTGGCGGTAACATCATCCCTTAGCGTCTCTTCAAGCCTGGCTCTGTAATAAACTAGGTGAAGGGGGCCAGGACTCAGCCTAACTGGAGAAAAGAAAAGAAAAAAAAACAGAACCATGGTCCAAGCAAAATAGGCTATTCATCACATGTGATTCTCTCTCTCTCTCTCTCTCTCTCCCTCTCATTGCTTTACACCTTACTGATATTACATCATCCTTTTCTTCTCTATGCATCACAGCCTCTGCCATTCTTTCTTCTACTATCTTGTTCACTTTTTAATAATATATTATAGGATATGTTGGCCTTATAGTCACTAACCAAGATCTTTTTTTTTTTCACTCTCCCTCTATCCTTCTCTTTCTCGCTGCCAAAGTAAAGAGGCCTATGGATTCAGACATGGAAAAAGAAGGCATGGCCATGTTAGCTTCTTTAGGACTGAAAAATAAGCAAGTGTATATAATACCATCTAATGCAGTACATATGGAATGGTCTGCCTACTAATAGCTCACATATGCAGAGTCTAAGAGAGTGGCTAAATACCAGATGAACTTGGTTCATGTCTCTTATCTCACTGTCCATATAATCATCAGTGCATACAGCTTGGATGACAGAACACTGTTTCTGAATAATGAACACAATTATACAACTGGAAAAGGATGCTAGATGTAGGTTAGAACCCATATGGGAGTGGCGCGCATGCGTGTCCAGCATTCTTACTTTTGTGCCTGGATGGTTCAAATGTTAAAGCATGTGAAAGAGTGTTATGACTCAGTGCCATGCACCTCAGCATCACCCACTGTTTACCCACTGTTAAAACAAGGCATCATTTTAATTTAGACAGCATGATGCACACATAAAAGGCCCTTTTTGATCTGCATAACAGACTCTCATCACAGTCTCACTCTCATTATTGTTTGAGTCATGTGAACTGCCTGGAGCGCGGTATCAAACAACATATCCAACAAATAATTCTCCACTATTACAACAAAAGACAAGGAGGCTTTGAATGTGTAAATAGATACAAAAAAGCATCAAAAGGTAACTAAAGTTCTGTCATACTCAGTCAAATATTTTCTAATATTCAAGAGAGTCTAAAAAATTTGAATAGTAAATTAGATGTTTGAGTAGTAATAGTAATCAAATGAGTTGTGTGTCTAACACGGTTGCCAACAGCGAGAAGGTGATCATGAGCATTTTTAGACATATAGTATTTTTAGCCCAGTGAAGAGAATTTTTCCTCCATGTCTGTACAAATTGAGAAGCTTCTTGCCCAATCTCATATAGTGGTTTGTATAAATGGTTGAGCTTTGAAAGGTAAGTGGCAAGCAGGGTCAAATTTGACTTTGATTGAACTTTAATTAAAGCTGCAAGGTGTAAAAGCCAAAGCAGGTCTGCTCTTTTTCTCTCCATAGGAAAATGATGGCTTAGCTGGTGGGAAGCGATTTACGCACATGCAGACTTAGCTAGTGGTACTTAGCTAGTTAAACATGCCGTAAAATAAGTCACTGCCTTGCAAGGATATTGCGAAATTAAATTAAACTTGCATCACTCACTGCAGCAGATAAAGGCTTAATGTTTCATGCCATACATGCACAGACTGGCAGGTCAAATATTAATTAATAATGCCTTGAAAAAATTTGTGTTCTCTGTGTAACGGTGAACTTCTTTCTAAAGGTTGGAACGTGCTGACGTACATCATATCTGAAATGACGTATGACGTATGCAGCTGAAGACTCCCATCAAATCCACCTGACAGTTCTGACTGTGAATTACTGTTACGGGCTTACAAACTCGAAGCAGCTCTGGAACATTATGTCAGATGAGAGAAAGAGAGAAAAAAAAGAAAAAAAACCTAGCACAATGATGTTTTTCATTTTTAACAAAAATAACTTGCATGCTGCGGCTTTAATTTTTTTTAATCTTCACTCTATTTCTCCAGCTCTAACAGTTATGAAGCATGTGGCTGAATGTTGTAAGCAGCACTACAGTTATCTTCCAACCACTGCAGACTAATTATGACAACAATGGGTCAATGACCACCAAGTCTCCACAAAAACTGCATGCAAAAGTCAACTTGAACATTATGTCTCAAAACATTAGCATCTCCAAATCCTCCAGGAACAACAACCCTTATAAAACCAATATGTCAAAGCACATTATTATGTCCCACTGCTGCCACTAACCTTTCAAACTGCTAATCTGTGATTTCAGAGTGTCAGCAACATCCATGCTAACACTTACGGACACTAATTAAAATGCACACTGGAACAAATTCAAGCTCTCAACTTAATACCAGCACTAGAATATATCAAATATCACTAATAATAATTTTAAACAGACTCAGAGTTAAATCAATAGCCAATTAGTAAATTAAATTAAATTGTAGATTCTAATTAAAATGGCTACCTAATACATATATTTCAAAACATTTTTAGTGTTGTGCATTATATTTTCTGATCACAATGCACATAAACAGTAAAAGATGCATGGCATTCCTTATGAAAAAATAAAAAGGGGTAGCAAAAAATGTTGGACTTATGCAAAGGCCATTGTCAGAGGCAGTTTTAATGATTTGCTGGAGTACTGCCTTCTGTGCCCGAGTTGCAGACACTAAATATGATTCCCCAGGAAACAAGCCAGCAGCTCACTTGACATCGCACACATTTTACAGTCCTCTTACACATGTTGGATGAACTCAACAGTTTGGCCCAGTCCACAGCCCTGTACCTGCTGCCTACATTGATACAAGCCATTCAGCACATGTCCGGTGCAATCTCTATAATTCTCTTGATTTTAATCTTGGGGAAACGTGTGTAATCAATTAAAATCAATTTACATTCACTCATTGCTACCACACATTGGCAGGCTGTGCATTTATTAGCAGCTCTAAAATAGTCTTCCTTAATGTCATGAAATCCATCATCAGCATGAAAGCAATACGATGACATTCTCCAGATCAGCACCTCTGAATATAATGCAAACATAACATCGACTTCCACCATGGTTCGGTGGTAAGATCCCACAGAAGTGGCATATAGTAAAGACTTGGGACCTCAACTGACATGCAGTTTTTAATCTGTGATGGGAGTGTCCCCACATCACCTTCAATCCTTTATGTTTGCATCTTTTATGCGTTTTATGTGCCCTGAATGTGAATAATAAAGTTTTTTATTTCTTTTTTTGTCTGCAGCAGAACAGAGGAACAGAGCATCATGGGGCACAGTCAAATGGCCCAAAGCTCACTGTATTTCTATGTCTGCATTTCTAGCCAGAACTCTGTTTGAGCACTCATCCTCCTCCACTTCCTTAAACCCTTTTCTTCCGGAAGCTTCTTGAACTGAAGGGGAGGTGAGAATGATATGCACTAGCTTTTAAAGGAAGCACATAGCTAGACCACTTAAGGTAAAGAGCAGGTATCGGTCAACACAGGAATTGTTAAGCAGAGGATGTGGAACCCGAAGCCTGAAGACTAAAATCACTCGAACTGAAGTCCTGGTAAACAATTAGTAATGATGGTGCATTCTTCATCATTGAGCTTCCTGATGACTGCATGGCTGGAGTGGCTTTTGTAATATACGTCTGAAGGGGCAAAACATAAGATTCTAAAAGCACAAAAATCCCCCACTATTATACACTACCCCACTATTATACTGGAAATTTGTAAAGAAATGTTGATCAGAGATATGTGAGACTTACCTTGCCGGTCAAACTCTATGCTGTTGCAGTGGGACTGGTCACGATTCCATGGGCAGTAGAAGACCGAGCCTCCCTCTTTGATGTACGGTTGGCTGGTGTTAGCCTTGGGTGCTCCAACTATGATACTCGCATCTCTGAAAAGAAAAAAAAAATTATAAAAGGATATCATTTAAGGATACCAGAATAATCATCAGTACTTCAAAGATAGATTACTGTTGATTTTAAAGAAAACAAAATTTCTCAATTTCACATATCAGTATACATACAAGTAAAATTAATTACAAAAACTAGAGAAAATATTATAGTATTCCAGAAAATGGATTGTTTGTAGTGTAATTTACAGCATTGCACAACATATTATTGTGGCAAAGTGCAATTGCTGTTAAGATTTTTTATTTATTTGGATTTTTACCCCATTTTCTCCCAATTTGCCATTGCCAGTTCCCAACCAATAGCTAGTTCTCCGCTATTGCACGACAGCTACCAAGCGGGGAAGGTGAGGGCTGCTGCTTATGCAATATCACAGGGCAGCCGAACACACTTAGAGGAAAGCGCCAACTGCCCTCTTCTGTTCAAAACAACACCACAATATGCTCTCTTGGCCCAGCGGATGGCTGTGGCATCGTCGGGACTTGCAATCTCCCGACGAGAGGGCGAACGGTTTTCTGTTGTGCCACTCAAGAGTCCAGTTTGTTGTTAACAGTTGACTGTTTCTCTCTACAAAGTATATACACACACACACACACACACACACTACACACTAGTCTCTTTGGGTAACAAATAGGAAAGCACCGTAATATGTAATAATGCTTCAATTGCAACTGTATGATGGCAATCATGGATGCGACACATCTGCATCACAAGCAAGTAAGATACTCTTAAATGAATACTCCAACGTTCTTCAGCCTAATCTTTATCTACCGGATTTGTAACGTGAGATTACCAAGTACAAGAATTTTGACACGGTTTCCTGTTTTAAGTGAGGCTGTTTACGGATTGTAACGCTGCGACGTCGCCGCTAAGGGGAGCTTGGAATCCACTTATTATTCCCTACATATCCTTTTACGTAGCCTTTTACAGACCTGTACTTAAAATAAAATAAAAGGCCCTTATTCATCACAGTAGTGTACGGTCAAATATGATGAGCATACGCAAATTCCACTGACAGCTTTGCTATTCAGCAAATTCATGGTTGGCGTATCTGTACAGTTAATCTTACTTCTGGTCAGAGGGCGTTAATTTGAACATAATGTTTTACCAACCTGAAAAATGCTTGATTTGCAGTTCTATCATCATTAAAACCAATATCAGCATCATTAATAATTATAGCAAGTATAGTAAGTAGAGTGGTAGGAGTAAAAAATTTTATAGAAAAAAAAACATTGATAATCATAGTTGTGCACACAAACATTTGACTAAAACGTAGACAATGCAGTTTAAATAGCGTCAACATGTAATTTGTAAAGTGAATCGGAATGCGCAGTGTTCCATAATATTGCACAGACAAAAGATGTGCCTCTCCTAGAAGCTATTCCACCACCTGAGAACCTGTATGCGAAGCCTTGGGCAGACGAACCACACAACTGGACAATTTAAAGACGCTTGGATATCATCCCGCTTTTTTTTGTGGTTATTACAAAATTTCATATCAACACTGATTTTATTCATTTTGATAGTCTGTTTTTCAGCGTTGGGTTAATTTCTTTCTGTGGGTTTATTTATTTAAAATAAGGATTTGTTTATTTCAGTTATGTTCTGTTATGTCTTTGTATATTCCTTCCAGCTTCTCCTCAGTCAAAACCTTTTGCAAGGCAAGGCACTGCGCGTGTCTCTCCAGCACCTCTGAGCTGCACCACCTGGGGGTTCAGGTTGGAAACTTGACTTGCTTGTATTTATAAATAAAGCTTTAAATAAATCTAACTTACCTAATCAAGTTCTAAAAGGACAGAATCTGGTTATAAATTATAAAGTTATAAATCTAAAGATCACATAAGTACCTGCAGCTAAAGTTGGAAAACAATGATATTTTCTTCCTGATTTTGGCTTTAAATAGCCTTGTATGGCTCACTATCACTATCACCTGCATAAATTAGGCGTATTGTATGCAAATAACGTGTAATTAAGGGATAGTAGGCAGGAGCTTGTTTCCACACAGCTGGAACACTCATCAAATGCGCTCAAACCACCGCTCATTTTGATGTCGTAAGACAGTTTCAGGAATCAGACGTAGATTCGTTCGTACGTCATTCCGAGCGCTGAAATCTGCACTTATTTCTATGCAACTTTGATTAATAAGGGCCATTGACTTGAAACTTGCTTACAATGGAAGCCTAAGGGCAGTTGTTGAATTCGATTAATAAACCAAAATAAAATATGTGACCATCTAACGTGAATTAAAAACTACAACTGTTACCCTCGAACAATTAAAGTCTTTATTGTTAGAGAGAATGTCTTACCAAAGCTGTTCTTATGAAGTTTTATACAACTTTTGACTGCTGGAACAATAAAGTAAAAAGTAATTTTGGTTACTTGCACTTTCCATAAGGTTTTGTGGTAACAGTGTGTGATCAGGAGGAAACTGAGGCACTTTATGTTTACTCTGAACTATGTTGACTACATTGGTAATGCATAACCACAAATTTTACCCACTGAAAAAGTAGTCCCATCTCTGAAAGGACGAATTACGCAGATTTTGATTTTAATTAATAAATACCTTTGACTGAAGAATTAATGAAAGTGCTTTAGAAAAATATGTGTTTTGCATAAACGTTTATTGACTGCTCCAGCAACTACCCTTAGACTTCCATTATAAGTAAGTTTCGAGTAAACAGATTTTGTTATTTTCTCAGTACAGGGAAACATGTCTAAATTATTGTCTCTGGTAAACTTCTATACACAAGAGACAGTAGTTAATTCTTTGACTTTGCCATGATTTCAAAAACCAAACCTTATGTCAACTAAAAAAACAAAGCAAAAGAGTCAACTAAAAGAAAGTTGTGACTGGATTGCACTTTTAAGAGACACTGAGGAATGCTACAAACCAGGATGACAGGTTAATCATTGCCAAATGGCCTTGAAACAGTCTCCATTAACCTGTGCTAGAAATTTAGGTACTATTCTGTCAAGCCTAATCTGTTTACGCTTTTATTTTCCTCAGAACAGTGGGTAAAGCACAAACATGCCTTCAAAGTCTAAGCTTACTATCATTTTTTCACATCATTAAGGCCAGTCTATTTAGGTATGGGAAGGGGGTCAGGAGCAGTGTGGGCTTCATTGGGGGATGGGGTTAACCTACAGGAAGAGAACACCCTTTCCTGCCCTCTGGGCTTGTCTCAGTGATGCGTGACAGGGGTAACTTCACAAAGCCTATATTCACCAAGCCAGCCAGCCTACAGGCCTCAATGGAAGGCCCATGTCCACTTTAAATCCAATAAAGAGATAGTGTGCAGGCCAGTTTTATCAAAGAAGTCCAGGCTACACAAGTGCAGGCTACACAAAAAATAAGCAGAATCAGGGTAAATGTACATCCTTGGTAAACAAGAGCCCACAAATCATACCAATAGATTTGAGATTATTGGAAAAAAAATGTCTGTACATTAAGATTATTGGAAAAAGGTTATGTCCAACAAGCAACATGTCCAAATAACTATAAGTTTAATCCCCTTCAATTAAACATAAATTAATTATTAATAATCAGCAAGGCCAGTTATAACTAACAGCCATCAGCTGCAAAATTTAATTTGGGGTCTTAAACTGAATCACTAAATAATGCTTAGACTCTTCAGGGGCCAACAGACAACAAAAAAGACCTGCAAAAGATGATGGGATAAGTAGGGAGGACATGAAACGATGAAGTGTCCCAGCGGTTAGTAGGTTTTAAGACCACTACAGGGGATGGTATCCCTGGATGAACACAAAGTTCCAACTGTGGAAAAAAGACCATTTGCTTTCCTAAAGAGGGAAACTAAAGCACTGCTTTCTTCTGGCTTGAAGAGGAGTGCCTTTTTTCTGCCATGTTCCTGGACAGGGGGAACATCCCAGAATACTGACTGGGGGGTAACGTCATTCCAAAAAGAAGAAAATAAATAAATTAAAAATTAAAAATTCCAACCATAGTCTTACCTTTCATACTGAAAAAATTATTCACACCTGAATATATTAGTACAGATCATAGCACATGTTCCCATGCTGTTTTCCTCTGAGGATTTTATATCTTACAGGGGTCACACAGCTGCAGAGTCAGCATGCACTAACACTCACTTCCTTTTAACGTTTCAAGACTGCTTGCACACTCAATAGTTACTAGATAGTAATAGTTAATAGAAAGACTGCAGTTCTTTTTTCAGCAATGCACCAGTATGGAAAATATCGGTACAATATCAACCTACTGAGAGTAAAATCCAACCAAGAACTACTAAACCAGCTTTATGGAAGGTTATCGAATTCCATGGAGCAAATGACCCAGGACACAACTGCCTAAATAAGTGACAAGTATTTAATTTTTGAATAATGAATAATGGGGGAAACCTTTTAGTGTGAGCAGTTTTTGTGTGTGTGCCTGGCAAACACAGTAAAAAAGAAATCCTGTAAAATACAGCAAAATGTCTCACAGCAAAGTTGACAGTAGAAAACTAATAAACGACATCTGCCTATACTTCTGTAAATGCAAATGCTAAATCCTTACTTTTACAGTTATTTACAAGTCCATCAAAATTACCTTTTCCATACTTATTTAATAATATTTCACCAGATGTGTCTGTACATTGAGCTGTAATTTCACCCGTAGCTTAGGATATAAAAAAGCAGAGAAATCGTGTTAACTTTTCTGCACTTTTTAGTGTAACGTAGCTTTAACGAGATGTTCAGCATCTATTAGAAACTACAATATTGGAGGTAAAAAAAAATTTTTTTTTAATTAAACGCAACACATGCGTTACATTGGAGATGTGAAGTTTTAGCAGGTTATGCTTTTGGGGTCTAATTCTTTTTCAACATAAAAGGATGACAATCAGTTGAACCGCTATGTCAGTAAGAAATTTAAATTGTAGAAACAGAAGTTTTCCCTCAACAATGGGACCGCTTTTAAAGATATAAAACAGGAAATACAACAATAAAAAAACCACTTCATCAGCTCTCTGAAAAATGTTGTGCTTTACGTGTCACACAAACACACTCTGGCAAACATACACACACAAATACATGCACACACACACACACATTGTGCCTTGATAGCAATCTCAAAGGACTGCAAATAAGCAACAATTAGCATGTAATGGGTTTTTATCAGGTCGAGGAACAGTCTAGGGCTGTCACTAACGATTATATTGGTAATCGAGTAATCTACCAATTAATTTGACGATTAATCACGTAATCGAAAACAAATGGATACAAAATTGACTTGAATGACAAAACCGTAGAATTTCAAACATGTTAATTTTATTAAGAAATTAACTGTCAAGTCTTGAAAAACGATTACAAATAAACTCAAATTGTTTACACATAAAAAATAAAATCTCACATTGTTTACATAATAAAATGAGATATTTAATGAAAAATATCACCATCAAAAACTGGGCTACAAGTGCACACAATACTATTTAGGGCTTTGCTGAAAAAAAAAAATACTACATACAGTATGTAGCATTGCAGATACCATAGAATTCTTCAGACTTCTTCACACGTCCCGTGTGAGCTGAGCCAGCCCCCTTTAGTAAGACAGTCAGCAGTGGAGATACAGGCTATACCAAATAAAATATCACCATTGTGTTGCAATATATATCTTTTAGACACAAAAACTTCTTACTATTGCCTAGAAGTCGCAAAACAATACAATAAAATAAAATACAGATGCATTTGTCTGCATGGGCACACCATTGGCCGTTGATGTAGGTCACTTCATATTCAGAGTGCCACTTTTTGTAAGCAATTTAAGCTATAGTTACAGTAACAGAAATATGATCTAGAAAAAAAACTTACTGAAAAACCTGCAAAGATGAAATGTAGAAAACTGGCTTTGTAGCCCTGACGTGTGTATATGAATGTGATTTATCTGGCCAATTTTATTTTGTTATAAGCTATACTAATGAAATAAACACATTAACATACACTGTTTTGTTGTTGCTTTTTGCATGGTTACCAAAAAAATTTAAAAACACAACAATGTTTTGCAAATAGATCCTAAGGCAGTTAGCATGAACATTCCCCTGACAAGCTGAGGAAAACAACACGTAGCGTTTTTGTGGCCAACAAATGTCTCAACACCAGTCACCAGACAGCTAGCAATTTTCGCATCTTGAACACTGGGCCACTAATTAAACAGTCCCAGTCAGCTGCAAGAGTCAGGCTGAAAAGTGTTTACATCTAAAGCACTAAATATTAAACATCCTCATTTGTGGCTTTGGTAATTAAGCCAAAATTAAGACGAAAAAATGTGTGGTAGTGCCCAATGTAAATGCTGGGTAAAAGGTTGCTGATATGACAAAGCCAACTAGCACTCCTTTCTTGAGATGGGGAAGAAAACCAAATGCCAAATGTTTCTTACCCCATCTTCACCAGCCAGAAACACCCGCCACCCTCCACCAATTGTATTCTGTCCACATGCAAATCTTTTGTCACTTGAGCATTGTTTCAAATTTAAATAAATAAATAAATACATAAAAATTCACACTGTCCTGTTTAGCAGGGGCCATCAGCCTCCAAATGCCACCATACAACAGATTTGTAAATAACATGAACATACAGAAATACTGCGAGTATTAAAGTCCAAGGAAAAAAAGCATTAAGTTAACGAGAACACTACGAGATTAAATCATCTGGAAAAGTCTAGTGTATACAAATATATAATTCGCTATTTTCTGAAACTCACATGTCAAAACATCTATGGCTGCCGTGAGCCGGCAGCCATTCATTACACTCAGTCACTTAGGCAGGCATCGCTCATGATTTGTGATTAACTCATTTCAGCTTTCCCTGAAACGCACACAAACAAGCTTTTTTCTAACAACAATAACATGAAGCTTTAACTGAATGAGCTTCTTTGTCTTTTGGTCATATTTTCTAGACATAACCAAACAAGTCATTTCTACGTCATGCCACCCCTTACTGACCGCAAAGATTTACACTCTCTGAAGGAAAATAAATTATCTGTAGATAATTATGGGGTCCATGTTCTGCCCATATGAATTAGCCTGGACCCATTAGCTATGGTTCAATGTTGCTTACAACAGTAAAGACAAAGCAAAGTGGCAAAAGTCTCTGGACCTAGAGTGCCCAATAGACAGTTTTTCCAATGCATATTTAGTGAAGCCTTATTAGAGCAGCATCACTTAAGCTGGTCAAATGAACAGCTATCTAAGCAGGGTCTCTGAACTCTGAACTGAATACCAAAACCACAATACGATGCCAGCGAGTATTACCTCTAATGTCAGCAAATCTCAGTATTACCCTATTCTTTATTCAGATACCAGCCAGGCAATTAAAATAGAATCAGCTGAAAATGTGATGCTGCTTTAACCTCCTTTTTCAGCTGTGTCTGGATGGCCTGTCTGCTCAGTAGAGCTGAACCGCATATTCTCCATGCTGCTGTCTAGAAACCATTGACCAAGAGATGATGAGCAAAGCAGTTACTACTGGGACAACTGACACAGCTCACTTAAACAGCTGACCTTGGCTACACAATGGGTAAAAACGTATGGTCGTGGATTATAGCAGAATGGAAGAAAATTATGTGGCATTCCTAATTATGTGGGATTCCTAAAACCATGTCCAGGTTGAGTAAAAACATGGTCATCACATCTGCTAAGATACAATGCTTTTTGCATAATTAAAACATTTAAACTATTCCTAATACGAGTACATGCACTTCAGCCTGTTCAGTAAAATGAATGAAAAAAAGCTAAAATCACATAGTACCTGGTTGAGCATTTCAAAACAGCAGTTTAAACCCACACCCAATTCTGTTGATCTGATAAACACCCCCAATCGCTTTATGCAGCCAGAATTTAATGTAACCACAAAAGCATTTCCTCCCAAAGGATATATCCACTGCAGCAGGAAGCCTACAAAGCAAGATTTTAGGGCCAGGTGCTTAGGGGTTAGCCAAAGCTTGAATGTTTGGCTTTACTTACAAAAGGGAGCCTTTCTCTTCTGCTGATTAGTGTACATCAGGTCTCCTATTAATCATCAAATCAAATAAGCTATTGGGTAGGAACATGACGTTACACATCCCAGCTGCATTTTGAGGGGCAAAGTGGGGGGCCAGGTTACATAGAAAATGGCAGTTTCCTCATCACTTTGTTTGTATGCAGACCTTCCATCTAACACTTTGTGCCAAGTTAATCTGAAAACACAAGAGCAAATCACGTGGTTCAAAAGGAAACCAATAATTGTGTCGTTTTGCTGCAGGCTGCATTTTTACAAGTGGCAAGACAACGGTTTACAGCGCCAACTACAACTATGGAAAATAAAGAGTGTGGTTTCACCTCTTAAATCTTTAAACGCTGATGTCCAAGCACCATCCCTCAAGTAACTGTAATTCACACCTTGACAAAACCTAAAAATATGGCAAAGAGTTGCAACTGCGAGCAACTCACACTTATAGCCCAGTGGGGGTCCAATTTCTTCCACTTGCAAAACATGAAAAAGCAAAGATGCTAACTATCAGCATCTATTGTTTACCTCCATGATCTGCTATTCAACCCTTTTATACCCTGCTCTGCTAGCAGTAAACTATTTGCAGAAAGACTGACACATTTTTTAAAAATCTATTGTTATAATAGGCTCTGTCAAAGCTTTTGTTTTACTCTAAATGGGCAAAACAACCCATTTTAAAGGTAAAAATTCATCTAAATGTGTTTCAGAACAAGTAAGCACTACCTGGGGCTTTACCCTGCCAAAGGGTATGACTCAGTACTGCACAATGCCAATTTGGCCTGCCGTGACTGAGCACATGCACTTTTTCCATAAGAGAATATGAACAGTCCTAAGGACAGGGGCCCATTATACAAGTCTGCCCTTTCCAGGCAGGCAGTAAAAACCAGACAGCCTCTCAATAGTAGTGACGACCTACTCTATTGCTTCAGTTACTAGCCAAGCTTATTCCCCATTAACCCTTAGAACAACAAACTCTCGCGTTACCACAGACCTTCCCTTCAGAGTATAGCCAGATGCCAACAGGACAAGGGACGCTAACGTAGTATCATGAAACACTGGTCAAAAATGAGTACATAAAATAAAAATGTCACATGGAAAGGTTTAGCTTCCAAAAACAGGTAACCTTTTCTACCTCTGCACAAAGAAGTCTATTGTCCAACACTAAAAACACTAATTGCACATGGGACCTGGTGAAGAAGATTTTGGCAGTCAATACGCATGCATCCAGATGGATTCACGACTACAGACAATAAATAGCTTAATACACAGAGGAAGAATAGTAAAAATAGTAAACAAGAAATTAAATCAAACCTTGTAGGAGAAGAAGTTAAACTGATATAAAAGGAAACATCTCTGTTTGGTGAGGTCAAATTGACTTTAAAAACTTACCGAAATATTGGTTTAGCAGTTGCCTTCTTAGAGTGTGTAATGAGAGAACAACGAACACACATTATGTATCATGGTTCAGGGCCAAATTATCCATGATGTAATACACATATATGACTTTTCACAAACATGTGCACATTAGCAGTACACTGCAACCCTCATGAATTAAAAAGATGAATAGGGAAAGAGTAGGAAAGAAAGGCATGGTAACACATTATTATTTTAAAATGAAACAAGTACAGCATTCAAGACCATTTGAAGCATGTATAACTAATTCAAGCTACAATAAAGCTCTTGTCTTTTAAATGTAATAAATCTGTTAATGATCATTCCAGAATCTCTGTACTTTCTGTCTCCACACCGTCTAATACAATGCACATTTTGTAAGTCGCTCCTGCTAAATGAATGAGTTTCTTTTAAATAATTAAATGCAAATGGATATTTCCATTTCAAAATGTTCTTTACCCCTCAGTCAAGAATAAATCCAATGTTTAGAACCTGATCTCTGACCTATTATTGCCAAAGAGCTCTCCCTCCTTATCTACATGCTATGCAGACAGAGTGGAATGTGCCACTCCTCCACATAATGAATTACTTTTTCCTCTATGACATTAACTAGGAATATGAAGTTGTACTGAGAAACCAAAAGGGTTTTTCCTAAAGAATTCAGTATTTCCTTCTTAAAGGGTAAATATTTTACATCACTCACAGCTGAACACCTATTGAGGTTCTAGTGAACAAGCAGGGATTTTGCAATCCAGTCAAGGCTCTTTGGGGAAAAATTATGAATCGTTCTGGACAGCCCCCCACTATGACAAAACAGTGGACACCATAGACAAAAACCAAAAATTCCTACCACAACTATACAGTTCACAAGGCTGCAGCACACAAGTGAGTGAACCCTGCCCTCAGGCAGTCTTTTTTTGGTGGTCTGTGTACTGCTTAATTTAATTAGAATTAGTCAAGCAGCATCACACAGCTAAAATAGACATAAATGCCCTTATGGAGCCACAGTATTATAAAGGTCTGAGGCAAGGAGATTGTTTTGGAAATGCACAAAATGTGCAACAGAATGAGAGCGACAATATGAGAACTGATTCTGCACCACGAAAATTAGCAGAGTCTTCAAACAGCTGGCTGAGGGAATGGTTATTGATGGAGGTTTGGAAAATGGACCTTTACAACTCTGTATTTTTGAAAAAACTCCCAACAACCATGCGAGTCCCAAAAGCCATGGTTATACCACTAAAAAACCTTCCGTTCTGTTCACACACAAGTAGATGCACATGTGAAAATTGTGCATTTCAGACTGACATTTCACTGAAATATTTGTTATCAGTGTATAAATTGATGAGTAATATGATAATAAAGAGGCAATGGAATCTGGTGGTCTAGAACCAAGCAGTTTTCCTTTTGTCTGGAAACCATACTGTAATCATCTGAACAATTGAAAAACTAGAATACAAAATTCTGTTACATGAATATCGAACATTCCAGTACATTCCTTAAAACCCTTCTTTCTGCCCACCCATCTCCATGATGACGTCTGAACAGTTTAAAGTTCAGATAAAGGGAGGGCAGGGAGAGCAGCTGCTGCTCTTGCTGTGACTTCATAGCCCATGAGAGTGAGCTAGATAGAGTGGGTGGGGGTTGCATGGCCTAAAATATGTGAGTTGGGTGAGGGGTTTAAAGACCATGTAGAATTACATTAGCAAGGGCTGAAGATAGGAGAGATTTACCCCATACACTCACAGACCAGCATGGACACACACACACACACACCTCTTTTAATGAGCCATCACTTTAAATTGTCCTTTTCTGAATCCAGCTAAGCCTACTAACAGTGCAAAGAAAAAAAAAGGTAGCATAAGAAAGAGAAATCAGCCTGTCAGTAAGAGAGAGAGAGAGACTGACTTAGGGAAGTAAGACAAAGTGGAAAGCGGAACCACTGGCGAGTCAACCCCTGTAAAGTTGCGCTTGGCCAGACGCACAGCAACAAAAACCCAGGCAGAGGTGGCGTCTGTGTTGCGCTCCAGTGCATGTCACTGCTGGTTAATGATTACAATCACAACAGAGACCATTCTAACCTGATTAACTCAATATAGTTCAGTCCTGGTAGAGAACCCATGCGAAAACCACTGAAAGCAAAGAGTTGGAAAAGTTCATAACCCTTCATCCAAAAGGATATGAATCTACAAGACTGCTGTCTGGCCTTAAACTATGTCTTTCTTTCTTTTTTAAACATCTTGGAACAATCACAAAATTACAGTAAGAAAATAGCTGCCCTGAGAGCAGTACCCTACGGACACAGAGGGTGATATTATTCTGAACAGACAGCTAGCTTACAGGATGAGCAGTTACTTCCACCTCATTTAAACGGTCAACTCAGTGTGTTACTGAGTCTCAATAGGAAACAACAAAGTATTATAACTACCTAAATGAGGCATGACATACTAATGTTGCTAAAACATAATCTGAGTTTGGGGTCTTACTCATTATAACAATGAGTCACACTGGCACCAAGGCATCTCAATCTGTCTTTAAGGCAGGACAGTGACGAAGTTGTGTGATACAAATGGAATACTTGATTTATAATTTATACACAAGGAGTAGTTAGTTTTAAATCAATTGATATCTACATTGTGTCCAATATCCAACAAACTACAGATTAGCTACTTTGTGGAAATGTAGGCTACATGCTCCCTCTGGATGAATGACATTTAGTGGCTAATGCACCTACAATCAGGGGCAATTATAGTGCCTCCCCCCCCCTTTTTTTTAATAGCCATTGACGTCATACTTTCGAATACTCATGTAACACATACGGCTTGATGAAATACTGACATTCTTTCATGCAGATATCAGGCAGCAGAAAATAAATGGAAAGTTTTGTGAAGTGCTGTGCAGACGTCATGGGTATTTAGGACTGAATACACATAATTCAGTGTTTAGGGTCATCCTGAACAAACAGTGAAGCTCACTTTTAAGAGACTGTCACTACCCAGCTGTGGAGACAGGCTTTGATCTATATGGCTTTTCACATATTGGGCTTGGATTCAAAACAACGATTGGAGACACCTCTGTGGTGCCCCGAAGTGCTCAAATAACCCCTGCTGAGGTCTCATTGAACACGTTCTCACCCATAGTTCAGTTGAGTTCTTTGTAAAGTACTATTTTATTTTTCAAGCGTTTTCAAAGGCTAGGATGAATTCATTGCATATTACAGTTTCTAACGGTGAGAATGGAATCTAGATACATAGACTTTAGCTTTCATTTACAAAAAACATATTGTAAATGCAGTTTCCTATTTGTCGTGAACGTTTTTTATAAGCAGTCTGTCAATGCCTCGTTGCAGCTTAAAAGCATTGACAGAAACTCAGACAAATTGAACTTACCTTGTCGAGTGGGCCATATAAAAGTCCACAGAATAACCAAAATAGCTGCCTGCATTTCCGCTATATACCAACGGGTTTTCTACATCTAAGTTGAACGCGACGCACCAAGGCAAAAGGAGTGTGATGAGAATTGAGCAGGCCATGTGGAATAAAGTTGCCACCGTCTTTGAGCGGTGCCTCTTGGAACCCATGATACTCGATGTATCAGTCCACCTATTGAATTAAACTCGCCCGTTTCTTTTCAGCAAAGGTGACGAGGTAAACGGCGTCCTCTTCAGTTGGTAAATCTCATATGTTTTCGCACGTTCCGTAAGCGATCCTTATTGTAGAAACCCCGTTGTCGTCCTCTCCCTACTTCAGCCCACTCTAACTCACTCTGATTATCCGGTCTCCCTCTTTAGCTCACTCCGGTTCTCCTTCGTTCCTTACTCGCTCCCTTTCTCCCTTAATTGAGGCAATATTGCTAAGAGGAGTTGCCAGAGTCATGACAAGCTGCGCGAGGGCGGAGCTACAAGAGCGCAGTTCAAAACGCACGGATATGTGTATGCGAGGCTGCTGGATGTTTAGTCATAACTTCCGATTTGTTTGGTTCGTTTATTAGTAGTTTAGCTATAACAAACCCAAGGGCGTGTTTCCATATTTGTATACGTACGCAGTAATATGATCTTCAGTACATTTTTTGTTTCCTTTGGCTGGCTTACAATATTTAGCTCTGCAGTTCAAATCACACAAACCTCCTGGCTCAGAAAAAAACGCTTGGCAAAGGTATACCGAGGTATTGATAGAGATATTCTGAATATTGAAATGTTTCATCAGATTTCAATTCCCCATGATTAACTTTGCCTCCAACTGATTTAGTGCAGTGTATGGAAAAAGTGACACTGGCATGCTGGAATATCTGCCTGCATAAAGCTATGGTGCTTAGGATTTGTTTTGTTAAAAATAAAATAAAATAAATACATGATTATTAAGTCAGGGGAGAAAAAAATACTTTATTTTGTGATGTTCTTGAGCTGCTTTGAGTCGCCCTGACAATCCTGTAATAGTAATTCACAGTCAGCGTTGTGTTAGGGGTATCGGGCCGGATTTGGCGGGGAAGTTTGTATGTACAGTCGTGGCCAAAAGTTTTGAGAATGATACAAATATTAATTTTCACAAAGTCTGCTGCCTCGGTTTTTATGATGGCAATTTGCATATACTCCAGAATGTTATGAAGAGTGATCAGATGAATTGCAATTAATTGCAAAGT
>JAOUQW010000016.1:17418309-17428652 GCA_028565825.1 Olivaichthys viedmensis
AAAATGACTGAAAGTTTTATAGCATCAAGAGTGATGTTAATATAAACATTAATATCCAGAATGCCTCTTTTTTTTTTTAAAAGCGGTGATCAAATCTTGAAGTGGAGACTTAAATAATATACTGGAATTATCTAACTTGTCATTCCTCCTTTCTCATTAAATTTTTATCATTTAACTTTTTTAATGACTTTAAAATATTGTTTTCCCAAAATTCTTTAAATACAAAACAAAACCTCTAAAAATACCTTTTGGTGTCTGGTTTATATTAGATATATTAGATCTACTACACTGTAAGAGTTTAGTGAATTGAATAATGACTATTCATAAAATATGATGACAGGTGATTCCACACTTTTGAACACTAGTGTATGAAGAAAAAAAATTCCTTTAAATGCAGTATACATTAATACCATTTAAATAGAGATTTTGCTGTTTTTGTGCCTCAAATAATGCTTTATGTAATAATAATAATAAACTTTATTTATTAATTCTATTTAAAGTATCCAGTCTGGTTTAATGATGAAATTATAAGAATTCTCTTTAAATACAGAATTGACAGGAAAAGGCCCTACAGTAAACTGTCTCTTTCAGAACCCTGGGTTGCAGTTTTATTTATTTATTATAAGTCATGTATCATATTGGCTTCATTTAACTTGATATTGCTTCGCAAGCAAGAATCATGTGGGCTTATATTAATTGCTCATTAGTTGCGCGGTTGCTTTTTCTGAAATTTGTATAAGCCCACCACACATGCTTTGGTGGCCCCCCTGTTAATGTCTTTGTACCCCCCTTGTTCCCCCATGAAAAAAAGTCCTAGAACCGCTTCTGGTTCCAATAAATAATTTCACAAAAAAAGATTCTCAAACAGTGCATTTGGCAGCAGTTCATACCTTTGCTCTGAGATCGGTGATTGGTGCCATCAAAAGCTCCTACCAAGTGATTTAGCAAATAATAACACCTGTGCAAACTAATTGCACATTCATTCAACCTCCTGACTAGCTCATCCTTGAAATTCCTTGAAAAAGAATTCAGTCTTTAAATGTGCATGATTCTCTCTCTCCCCCTCTTGCTTGCTCTTAGCAAACACTTGTACAGTACATGAAAACCAAGTATTTCCAGATGTATGTCTATTCTTAGAGAGGGAGGACTATCAGGGGCCCTTGTTCAGCTTTACTACTGAAATCACACCAACATCCTGGTCAGTTAGCATTGGCTTAAGAGCATTTCAAGCTGCTAATATGTGGTTAATAGTCCTAATATATCAGTGGGTTACTCCACTGGAAAATCAAGGCATTTGCAAAGCTGCAAGGACCTTCCTGGGCCATCCTGAAAATGCTTGCTCCTAGACATAAAGGCCACAATTCCCAGCAGTATCAAATACTGACCTGATACTGTAGCAGAAAAAACACGTATTACCAAGTCCTCCCTCTCTGCCTCATGTTTCTATTTATATTCTTTTAAATAATTTATTATTCTACTTTTTTCAATAACATTTGAAAGACCTACTTCGAATATAGTGCATGCTTATCTCCAAATAGAAACCAATGTCAGTAACTGTTAACATCTCTCAGTCTAAGAGTAGGCTCTCTTGACCTTCACTACAAATATTGTGCAAAACATCTGCAGCATTGCTAGGCTCTAAACTTCTGGAGGAAGCTTTATTGCCTCTTCCTCCACCAGTGGGCAGGTCTCTTGACAATCTGTACCACTTGAGCCATGTTCAGAGGTGGAATGGCCCTCTTCAGCCCCTTCAATGCTCTCTGGACATGAAGGAAGTGGTTGCTCAGTAGGAGAGCACTCAGCCTGATCCTGCCCGCAGGTTTGGGATTTGTGACATTTGCCCTCGGCCTCTCCTTCTACTTCTCCTTTTTGGAGCCTTTCTTCACCTTCCTTGGGCTTCTCTTCTTGCCTGCCATGTGTTTTAAATGTGGCTGTCTCCACATGGTCTATCTGATAATAGAGGAGAGAAGCTGGCTCATTCAGGGTGTGAGCATCTTCCTGGTTCTCCTTGATGCACAGCAGGGTTGCTCCTCCTGGAAAAGCCCCCTGAAGGAACATTCCCTCCACCTCCTCCATACTCTCAACCTGCTCCTGGCTCCTCAGCTCCTCATGCAAAAGACACAGTTCCGGGTTGGGACTCTGCACCTCTTCCCCGTGTGCCTCCTCCTCCTGCTCCCTTCTCCTCTCCTGCTCCTCGGCACTCTGCAGGTGCAGCACAGCCGTCTCATTCTCATGCTCCAGGCTATGGCACTGCTCCTCCAGCAGCTCCTGCTCACACAGAGCCTCTGTCTGTACCTTTACCGAGTCCAGGGGAGAGAGGGCACTCGAAGGACCGGAGTTAAGCTCAGCCTCCTCTCCACAGTCTTCTCCAGACCTGGAGCCCAGCAGACGTCTCTTCTCCCGGTCCAGCTTCATAATTGTGTGTAAGAAATGAGTGCGAACGCGGAGTGGGTTAAACTCGATCCGGCCTGCTGCATTACGGCAGCCATCTCGAGAGCAGCCACATGGGAAGGACATGCGGTCCACCTGGGATAGAGGGATAGAAAAGAGAGGGAGGAAAAATGCATTGATCTGCCTTATTTTATTTAAAATGTAAATCCAATTGTTGGAAGGATATGCTGTCCACCTGTAATAAAGACCTGGAAAAGGGAGGGATATAGGAAGCTAAGTGAACACTGGCTAAAGACAACACTGTATCTTCCTTATGTTATATAAGATGTAAGGTTAAACGTGGGAAGGACATCTGGTTCACCTGGGATAGAGTCATGGAGAAGAGAGGGATGGAGAAAAATGACAAAACATCAACCAAACAGCCCATTTTTTATCTGATGTATGTAATGTCAAAGGTAAGGCTAAACTGGGAGGAACATTTCAGAACTCACAATTACTACATCATGTCAGATGATTGTTATAAGACTACTTGACCAATTTGTAACAACGTGTGCCTTGCTTGTTCATTAATACAGATCTAGCATGTCAAATATTGTCTTTGGCAAGACTAAGTTCCACATAAGCACACACACAAACGCACAAACTGCAGCTCTCTGACCTGGCACTTAATGCCCGCCCGGCTACAGCCACACTGGTGTGGGTCACAGTAAAAGCGGCAGTCACAGCCACATTCCTCACGCGACAGTCGTATGGCACGCAGCTCCATCTTCTCACGGGCGTCGATTCGGGTGATGCCCGAGGCACGCAACAATGCCCTCCTCCGCTTGGTGGGCAGTGGCTGTAGAAAGAAACAGTCATCCACCTCGACACCCTCCACATCCAGGTCCTCATCAGACACGTCGTCCAGGGTCAGCAAGTCAGCCTGGGCACACTGCACTGTCCCATTCCGTGTCAACTGGAGGATACAGATTGAATTCAGTCACAATTGTGATCAACTTTTTTAACCTTTATTTATCCCATGATCCCTTTCGAATTTGCCTTAAATGGCAGACAAAGGAGTTAAAAATGCAAAGATGAGGTGTTTCAACACATTCTCCTCACATACTACATCACCAACTCTTGTTGCCTAAATTCACATCAGATTCAACAGGTTCCAGAGTTCTTGAACCAACTACATATATACTTTTGATTAAATAGCGACTTGTTTAAAAGGGTCACTTTTTATCATTTATCATTTTATCATCATATTACGTCTGTTTACTTAGAACAAAATTTTGTGATTAACTTGTTTCACTAATGTTATGTGTCTGAAAAACAGGGGTCCATACACTAAAAAGCTATGTAAAAGAATGTAAAATGCATTATAACACATTAGTATTAACCCTTTAATACTAATGTGTTATAATGCACAACACATTAGTATAAGAAGTCTGAACCTTCATCTTGCGGGTATTCAGCTTCTCTTGACGCAGGTGTTGGCGTAGGATGTGGCGATGGCTGCTTTCCTGCTCTCGGGCAAACTCCCCCAGGGTGTACTGACGGATGGCACAGTGATGCCGTGCCATTCCCAGTGAGCTGCCACCTTGGCTTGGCACACTGGTGAAGCCTTGTCTTCTGGAGAAATAGTAAACTGTCACTGCGTCAAAACGCACCCGTTTATGGCCCAGAGAGGTTTTGTGTCGCCTAAGAATGGAGGTGGCTAAGAGGAGAAATTAGAGAAAGGTGGTTAAGAGTGAAAGATTCCTTCATCAGGAGACTGTATGAGCTATTTGTGTCTTATGGCCTGGTTATAAATGAAAAGATAAAAATAATAAAATGATCAAATCACAAATTACACTGATTGTTATGCTAGATTTGTCTAAATTAATGCCCTTGTGCTCTTTTTGCCTCACTGCAATGAATATACGACTTACAGCCTAGTATACCTATTGAGGGATCCAATTTGACAGATAAGACGACGTATCTGTATGATTTTTATAGTTCTTGCATGTGTCAGTTCCATCAATAATACCGAGTCAACTCCAGAATTATTGGCACCCTTCAAAAAAATGAGGGGGAAAAACTTATTTTTTAATAATAGTATTTTCTATCAAAAAATATGTAGCAAAATTACTGACCCCCCTGTAGAATATTAAAATAAACACAAACAAACTGTCATCCTTCCAAAATCTATTTGTTGAAAATTACCCACAGTCTCCAGACACTCTATTGTTGCCTTTGTCCTGTTTCCTTGGGGTCTAAATATGAGCCAAATATTTGCCCAAATCAGCACAAAAAAGACAGTGGATTGTTTGACCTACACATGCCAGGTAATGGATATAAAAAAATACATAGAAAGTATACCATAAAAGTACAATCAATTTGGTGCCACATTTGTGACAAAAAAAAAAAAAAAGTTGTTTATCACAAGAGCTGGCACTTTAAATTCATTAAAAATCGATCAAACATGGATCAAAATGAAAAGTGTCCAATGGAAAACATTTATTTGAAAGCATGTTCCAGAGTTTTACATTATCGGATTCTAGGCTTTTGAATTTTACTCAGACCTCATTCGAAGTGGAACGCTTGTATGATTTGTCTCAGACTGTCCCATGTTACCAAGTAGTAGAGATAAACACTATTGATACATAGTTTCATAACATAGTCTACGCTCTGTTTTTAATCTATCAGTTCAAAAAACGTAGAATACTGTAGCGTCGTGGCGCCTGCGCGGTCGGCATTTGCATACCTGTTAGCCCCCTGCGGCCGCCTGTTATTTGTGTCGAAGAATTCCCTGTTTTGTTGGAAAAAGTATTTGGTGCAAAGGGATTGTGGGATTTGTTGTCCGTGCTGGCCTGTGTTGAACCAGCACGTTATATGTGGTCACCATCGGCGGAAGTCCGATGGGCTTTGTTAATCCCTGCTGGCTTTCCCCATGCTAGTTAGATCTCTGGCTGACCAACAAGCTACGCTGTTGTGCTGTTTGCCAAATAAAGAGCAATTTTAAATGCTTCCTGGTCACGCCTCTCCTTCGCCGACGTCACAATACGTTATGAAAAATCTCTGCTACTCGGTCAAGTTTCATTATTTACAAGCTTGATTTAAAAAGTAATAACGCTTCCACCTGGCTATGGGAAATGATACTAAACCAATAGATTCGCTACAGCCCACACAGTCTCTGATAATCGAGAAGCGGAGGGTGTCTATGGAGTCAATTTTGTGCCAAAAGTATTAAACAAAATTACAAGATCTGCAAGCAAAATATCAGGTATAAAAATACCTGCTCCCTTTATTGCTGTTTTTATGTTTTGTTTGCAAATTTTTTTGCTTCTGTTTTTTCCCCCTTTGCTCCTGACTTTTGGCACATTTTTAACAGGTAGCAGGTCTTAGAACAAGACGTACATTGTGATCCGTGGGTATTCACTCAACACGGCACACCCATCGCAGGAATATCCAGCTGGGAGCTTGAACATGAAACTTACGCTGTAATCACATAATTACTACAGGATGCTTCTCTGAAATATAGTGCTTGTAACTACAGATCTTTCTACAGACTTGTAGTTATGTAATGAATAACTCGTATTAGTTACTGAATATCTTTAGATTTTGATGCACTACATAAAAAATTTATGTTTAAAAAATATTGTCATATAAAACTGTACAGCATCCCCATAGGGTGGCACAGTGGTTCAGCAGGTAGTGTTGGTGCCTCACAGTGCCGAGTTCTACAAGTTTTCCCCATGTTCATGTGGGTTTCCTACCACCTTCCAAAAACATGCCGGTAGGTGAATTGGCTACTCTTAATTGCCAGGGTGTATTCCTGCCTTGCGGCCAGTGTTTCCAGGAGAGGCACCAAATCCACCGCGACCCTGACCATGATAAAGCAGTTACTGAAGATGAATAAATGAGTGTCCCCATATATTTAGGCTCAAAATATCACTCATTGTATTTCTTGTTATATATACAGTCAAGCCGGAAAGTCTGCACACCCCTTTCACCTTCTCCACGTTTCAGTACAGACTTATTCTACAGTAGATTGAGTTCATTTTTTGCCTCAAACATCTACACACAATAGCCAATAATTACAAAGTACTGTATAAGTACTGTACTATTTCGCCAATATTGAGTGCAGTAGTGGTCAATGTAGATCAGGGGTGACCAACTCTAGTTGTGGATGAGATGATGTACTAAAACTGCCGGAAAATGAAGTGTGAAACATTTTTGCAATCTCAGTGGTCGCAGCCTGCTCTACTCTGGACAGAACCACCAGATGGCACTGCGGGGTAAATTTTGCTGAAAGGCTGACGCAACGAGCCAGAACGGCGCTTCATCATAGATGCAAATTAAAAGCAAAAAGTTTAAAACGTACATTTTGTTATTTAAAACCGGCGGTTATTGCTTTGGAGGTTGTTTTGGCGCGGTTTAATGACACGGTTCAATGGCGTGAGGTACCGCGCTGTCATAGTTATAGGAAACCTAGATGCCACGTTGGGCTAAAAGAGACACGTCAATGGCGTCACTCTCTTGGTGGGGGAGACTTTCCAGATTGTCCCCATTGAGTTGAATTGATTTCAGAGCGTCCACAAAAATTTTGGCAAAAATGTCGGCACACTGTGCAGCATTTGTATGTAAGAATCAATGAAGCCTCAAAGCAAGAGAATAAGGAATCACTTTTTACAGGAGAAAGCTTAGACAATATGTGTGTTTTATGAGGAATTTTATTCAGGAGTAAACGCAGGCTTGCTAGGTAAATGTACTGTTTATTACTGTTTAATGGCCTACTGTTAAATATTGTTTTGCTTCTCTTAAACTTGACTTAAGTTCTTAACTAATGTTCGTAATATTTGGTAGTGCGTGTGAAGTTCCATAAGTTTATTTTTGTGATTGAATTGGGAGGCTATGTTTATCATGATGTAACTAGACTAGCTTAAGGCGTCTGTCACGTTAGCTTTAGCTAACATTGTTACTTGATCAATTTATGATGAAAATGTTGTTGTAAAGGTATTTTTTGACATGAAGCTTATAGTTTGTGTAATGTAGGAGAACGGTATTCTGTATACTATTTCAGCATTTTTCGCCTTTCAGTGGATATTAAAGAAATACCTTGGGCTGGCCCGAATAATTTGAATACTGGAGTACTCAGTTGGTAGGTTACCAACTCACTAGGTTGGTATTCGATTCTCTATGTAGTATTCGGAAGCTACGTCTTTTTTAGGCACAAAAAATGTAGCCTAAACTAGAATAATTAATTAATTTCGTCAGCAGAGGCCTTTAGGTAGAACAGTTATTGTTAATGTATGGAAAATGTAAAAAATACATAAATTCCGCGACGCTGTTCATTTTACACAGGTGACAGCTTGCGCATCAAGTAGGTGGGCGTGGAGCATCATCATTTCTGTGCCGACTGTCACATCCAGATCGGGGGTAAGGGAAGGACACGCGCGAAACCGCTTAACAACATTTATTGCCACTAACTTTAGCATTTAAACAAACACGGAGCACATAAACACGGGGCGACATGACATTCACAATAATCCGCACTGAAGACAGACACGGGGATACTTATAGGGGTCACAAACGGGAAACAGCTGAGAACACTTAACATGACTCACGTGACAGGGAACAAAGTCAACAAAGCGCGTGGCGTTCGTTGCCGTAGCGACCGCCAAGCTTGGTCGCGTGACACCGACACCAGAGCGCGCACTGCTACAGGACAGGACACTACAGTACAAGCTGAATAATAGCCTATGTGCCGTTTAGATTATGGCTTTAGATTATGGCTAGATTATGCTGCAAAATATAGCAGCAATATTGTATTCTGTATTGTTTATAGCTAGAAACCACGCTGAAGAAATAGGACTGCGCGAAAATATATGCACGCTTCCGGTGTAAAATGCCACATTGGTTAATGCCACGCATGATTAACGTATTCCGCGCTCTTAACGCATCTGGTGTAAAATGGGCTTAAGAAATCACGTGTGTACTTTTAAGTTATCGGACAATAAGAAAAATGCTCAGAAACCAAATATACACAAGGAAGCAGTATTCCGTACAGTGCAATTCTTTGCGCAACTGGGACAGCGTTACGTGAAATTACATTTTAATATTTTTTTGATACTAAGATTTTAAGGTAAATTACAGCATGGGTGACCTTATAAACTGTTTTGTTGCAAAAAAGGAATAAATAACAATAATACCAGTTTATATGTAATACATGACCGGCAAGTGTAATTTATTATTTTACTGTTTTATTAATGGGAAAAGGTCAAGTGTAAGCAATACTGAAGTGTATGGAATACTGCGCTCTTGCATTAATCTTCTTATTGCTGATTCCTGTTTTATAAAAATAAAAGGATCTTTAGTCTTATTTATTATTATTAGGTTATTGTTATCATTATTTGTAGTAGATTTAAAAGTGTCAATAGCAGTAAAACCCTTGCTCAAGACTGGCAGAGTGGTTTATGATCATTTCTGTCCCACAGAACAATTACATTAGCATACCTCCCAATGCTTTGCCCAAGTTTTCAGTTCAACTCAATCAAGTAATCCACAGTTTGTGCATATTTACATCTGCGATATGCAGAAATGTATGACGTCTGTAACAATGCAAATTTTGTGAAAATCTGTTGAACATAAAGCGAGTTACAGCCGATTTGATTAGGGTAGACCCGCATCTCTCCATAGACTAGCATTGGCTTACAGGCGAACCCCCTCCTAATGTGGCAGGGGCATTGAGGTAAGTAGTAGCAACAGTGGCTAATGTGGCATCCAGCATTTCTGTTTAGTGCAAAACATTAGTGTTCGATTTGAGATGTTACTACCCTACAAAAATCAGGTCCGACATACTCAAGTACATAGTGTATAGTATATAGTGCGTAGTACACCATTTAAGATGCATTTTATCGTGTTTATATTGCAGGAGGACTCCCCTCTAAATATTTGATCCTCTGAGCTCCTTTCAGTTACACTCGTTTTGCAGGGTGCAAATTCAGCTTAGTGTCTTACTCATTTTCCTTTTCAATCCTTCTATCTGTTTTGTTTAACACATGCTATCCATCTTGGTTCTTTGTTGCTGCCTGTATGCTATCTCACAAATCTTATATTGTTTGTTCATGTGCATTTCTCCACAGCTTTTGGCTCCAGTGTGTCACCAGCTGTTCGAACTCTACCGGAGCAACGAGGTGGGACTGCGCCGCTTCACGCTGCAGTTCCTGCCCGAGCTGATCTGGGTGTACCTGCGCCAGACTGCCACCAGGGAGCGCCACCGCAACGGCTGTATAGAGGCTCTGTTGCTGGGAATTTATAACCTGGTGAGATACCTATGGCACACGCCTGTGAGAGCCAAAGGCAGAGTCCAAATAATGCTCAAAATCTGGCTTCTCATCCTTTCATCTTTCATGTTTGTTTGTAGGAGATTGTGGACAGTAAGGGAAACAGCAAGCTTTTGTCCTTTACCATACCCTCTCTCTCCAAGCCTTCCATGTACCATGAGGTAAGTGGTCACACCAACACTATTAGAAGTTGATTTAAAGTTCAATACTTTTTCTAATGAACATGAAAAAATATTTCTTATTAAGAATCATATTATATTACAGAGCTTATGTTTAGAACATTTTGACCTGTGAAATAGAAGTGTTAACTTTAGCTGGTCTTGGTAAATATGCAATAAAATGCGATTTTAGTCCTTGTCACTTAACCACCTACTCGTATTTACACTCCCACCTGTTCACACATACCTGCCATACAGAGGATCCCTAAGCAGGGGAAATATGGAGGACAGAGGGTGCAAAATAAAAATATTTATCTATCATTAAATCCTTCAATAAATCCATGAATAAATAAGATAAGATACCTTTATTGTCACTGTACAAGTACAATGAGAGCAAATGCCTTCGGAGCAAATGCGTTGATGCATACAGAAGTTAAATAAATACTTTAGAGTACTAGAGAAATAGAAATATAAGAATATTTTA
>JAOUQW010000016.1:17477280-17487331 GCA_028565825.1 Olivaichthys viedmensis
CTGTAGAAACGACATTTCATTTCAATGTATACGAGGTATATGGAGAAATGACAATAAAAACCTACTTGAACTTGAAGAATCAAGCTGTGCTGTTTGATATTTTTGTGTTAATGTAATTTTTAAATCTAATACTTTTAATGTTTTACATTTAACAAATGCACGTTGCAAATCAGCTGCACGTTCATGGAATGAAACCCCTAACAATCAACATAACTGAATTCATTTTCTGATGACGCTGATGACATGATTGCAGCCAATTACCCCAGTGATTGAAGTTGGTAAAACCAGTGAGTGCGTGCAAGTGCTGTCTCACATGTCCCTGTTGCGCATCGGTGTAGGGGAATTGGATAGCTTGGGCCAAGATGATGGTTGGGAAATACCCGATATGTCCCCAATTTCTCTCTGAAATGTGCCTGCAGCCAAAACCTATGTTGAAAAGACTTGGACTTGCACAGGCATTGCATTTGTGCTCCTTGTTTACCTCTCCAACTTGGGTCCCAACTACTCTCACAAAGTTATTAGTAGTGATTTTGAGAGTAGGTATTATATTGCTTACACCATGGCTACCAGAGGCTTTGTATACGTTTTGCTGACTCAAGTGAACAAAATGAAATTTGCAAACTTGGTCATTTTATTTAATGAACATTCAAGTCCTCTACCCATAGAGTAACATGAGATTGTTATGGTTAAGTCTCGTTTTTTTAATTAAAACATTTCCATGCACTGTAGCCTATAAATAATTACTTTCTGCGTAATTAAAATAATTAACAGTGATATCAAAGGCAAGAGCAAGGCATTAATATAGGCCTAGCTTAAACCGTTTTTATGATTGCTGTGACATCTACATTGGATCTACATTAGAGGATATAAGGAATATAACTGTATAAAGTATTATATAAGGAAATACACACCTGCCAGCCGATCAGAAACAATTATTTTTAGGTGGTTATGGTATAATGATAAAGTGACATACAATAAATATACAAAATCTGCAAGTAAATAAATTCAAATAAGATGTACATGAGTGACTGCATGTACCCTCAATGTTCTTACCCTGCCAGATTTTAAGGTATTCCAGATGTAGTCCCTCATATTTTCATCTGACACTGCACCACCAAGCTCCTTTTGGAGGGCTGTCAGCCACACAAGCACCTCCTGTAGGATAAAGACAAAATGCATTAGATGTACATAGTATGTGGCTTGTGGAAAAACTAACATATTTAATATTCATGTACAATTAGTATTAACTGAATAATATACTTTTGAAAGTTTTAGTATGGGACAGTTGTATACAACAGATGATCAAAGGGCCATTCTGAACACTTAGGTTTTCATCAGTAATAGTTTTTAGTCAGGCTTGTACCTGGTTAGCTAATCCGTGCAAAGGTCCAGCCAGACCATTCATGGCTGCACTAAAGGAAAGGTAGGGGTCAGACAGGGCACTGCCCACAAGGTGACTGGTGTGGGCACTGACATTTCCACCTTCATGATCACTGATTCAGGAGAGAAACACACATGTAATTTCCATTAAACCATCAAATACCCATTCAAAACAGACAAAATGTAACATGGATAGACTGATCCGTCCTTTGTGATTGTACATGTTTAATTGATCACAGAGCAGCTCAAAACCCAGTCTCATGTTATTGCAGAGTTTTAAATGTCCTTGAAGCACTGAAACTTGTTCATAGTCTGTGACCTTTTTTATTTTTTGATAATTCTCTCAAATTATTGCAGTGGAACGTCTTATTACACTGTACAGAAGATATCAGATTTTGTTCAGCCTATAGCTACAGGACCTCTTTATAAACTGCAATAAATCTAACAATAGTGTTGTATTGTATGCAATTTATTTATACCCGATTTCCTCTCAATTTGGTCATTTCCAATTCCCACTCACTAGCTAGTTCTCCCCTATCACACAACAGCTACCAACCGGGGAGGGTGATGGGTAACACATGCTTCCGCCGAGGCACTACCGCATCTATTTATACTGCTGCTCATGCACTGAACACACTTGGAGGAAAGCGCCAACTGCCCTCTTCCATATATATGAGCTCACAGATGCCCAAGATTAGCTAGTGTTGCTCTGATCAACAGGGGAGAGAGAGTAATGACATCCCTCCTACCCAGAGAGCAGGGTCAATTGTGCCCTCTTGGACTCCCGGCCACGAATGGCTGTGGCATCGCCAGGTGGGGCGATTGGCGAACGCTTTTCTTTTGCGCCACTCGGGGGCGTAGCTACACATTTTGTGTTTCTAACCATATTTAACAGATAGCAGTACCAAGCTCATTTCTGGAGATTTTTATTAGCCATGTGCTTCCTTATCAAATTAGTGCTCGACGCCGAGTATTAATTTTGGTGCTAACCCAGTGCAAAATAAAACATGCAAATGTCTATACTGATTGGTGGATTATTTTATATATACACAAGTTTTACCACTGTATATGATCAAATGAACTTCATTAATCCAATAATATTTTTTTACTCCTATGTTCAATGGCAGTTAAGCACTTTCACAAAGTTTGAATTATAACAAATGCCATGTCTGGTGTGAAAGGCGACATTGACAAGCGTATTGGAAGCTGCTGTGGTGCTGACGTGGACGTTTTGTTAATGAAAAATCGAAGAGAGAAAGTCGAATGTCCAGTATAAAGCCAACTACAGGGTCTTAAATGCACTGGGTTTTGTGAATGTAAATTGTAATCCAGTTGCTGTATTGCCTTTGTTAAGTCCTTTCAGATCCATTGCTGTGCATTTTGGCTATTTCTTAATGTTTTTGATCCACTTTCTGCTGACTGACTACTTGCCCTCTTCTACTGTGAGTGAAAACTAACATGAACATTGGGGGCAGTATACCAAAAAGTGCTCAGTAGCAGACTGAGGAAACCATAACATGCACAACAATGGCATGAAGCTTTGGAGAGAAGCTTACAGAGTTTGTCCGTAATTACTTGCATTTGTATGACATCTCCATGCTGCTCCACAGTGACAAATAAGCTTGCCAGAATAGTTTGCGTGAAATTGGTAACATTTTACAGGTCAACCCGGAAGCCTGATGGCCATGGTTTTAGAATAGTAAGTTTCAGCCCTGACCTGAACCCTAGGGATATAGCTTTTAATCGTCCAAATGAACAAAAGATGTGTCAATAATGCTGCTCTTGTAGCAGCGTAGTTACCCCTTAAGTATAACGCTGGCCTTATTTCTCAAGCATTACAAACAAAAAAGTTCATAAGAAAACTGCAAATGGTGAGAGTTGTAACCTATGGATGGTGAGGTAGAGCCTCATGAGCTCCGTGAACTGGGGGTCGCTGTAGCCCAACATGTTGGTGAAATTGTGGGACCAATCCAGGTTGGGATCGATGGCTCCAATGCTGCTGCCCTCACGGTACAGGTTGCGGTAGATCTTCGCTGCCACACAGGGAAGCTTGGCAATTAAGTCCATGGAATCCTCATACACAAACTAAACCAAAAAGGATTAAATAAGAAACTGAGTGAATGCTTAACTCAAATTAGGACTTGCACATCACATTATTATTGTGAGAAATATACCATTGTCCGATTGCACCCTCTAGCCATCTCCAACTGGCGATCGTGTTGTGTTGGGCTTATAAGGTTTACCCAGCTCAAAAATCTCAGCATGTTTTTGGGCCCACTATAGCTGTTTGCTATTTCCAACCAGACATAACTTTCCCTAAACTTGGCTGTGAGCTACTAGGAGTACTGCAATTCTTAGTTCTGTCCACTAGATGCTCTACTTGCTAGTGGCTATATTGTATAAACATCAGTCATGGTAACCCTCAGTAGAGCTAGATAAAAAGATGACGATAAAAATGACAACCAAGTAAACAAAATGAACAGTACTTTGGAATTTGGAAACAGATTTATTAGGAGTACCCTCTTGTTTTTGTTTCTTCTTCTTCTCATTTTTCCCTGACAAAACTAATTGTGCAGACCAAACCGTAAGTCCTACAGATGTGAAACTTGGTCAGTAGTTAGTAGTCCAGGCCATTACGCAGGCAAGCGAGATGAGCTCGATCGGCCTGATGGTGGCCCATATCTCATGAACCGTAAGACCCACAGACACAATTTGTGACTTCCTTGGCTCAAATCGAACCAAAAAGCCTCAAGAAGTACTTAGCACCGCACAACTAGATTTTTTGACAATTTGCACAATATGCAAAACTTTCACATCTCCTCCTACAAATTTCATCCAATCTTCATCAAATTTGTCCGAGATGATCTTCAGACTAAGCCTGACAAAAGGTATTTAATGTTTTTTTCAGATTGAGGCGTTCTCCTATAACGCGGCACTGTGTAGACGCCAAATAGGAAGTGATGCCATATTTCCGCAACGCTTCTGCCTATTGACAACAAATGAGATACACATACACAGTACATGACTTTGGTAACTTTGAGGTGACTGAGGTATTTCAGTAGAAAACAAGCCAAATTTTAAATCAATATTTAAGGCTGCACCACCTGACAAAGCATGCTAGCTTAGCTCCATAGACAACAGCTGCTGCTAGTGTTAAGCAGCTTCCCATAGTTGTAGCCTTTTCATGCTGTACAAAATACAAGTGGGACAGTCCTTGATGGTAGCAGGGGTGGGAGCAGTGTCCCGTTACTTGGCAAAAGAGGGAATTATGGCTGACTGATTATATTGCTTTGACCACAGATGTGTGGTCTTATGTGAATATGGTACTGTACAAACCATGATTGATATACTTTTGTGCATCTTAAGGGGCTTTTCACACGATTACACATGGGCGGGCAGGCAAAGCAACAAAAGTGATGAGGCAAGCAAGCGCAACCCTGAAAACCCATTGTGAGTGTTCCCAAAACAAGCAAATGCCTGCTGGCCTTTGTTTGAAAGTTTTCAACTTTTGAGGTTGCAACGTGGACATCGGGCCAGCATTTCCAGCTTGCTTGCTAGCTTGCCGATTTTGGCTAACAAACTTAATTGACATAGAAGCAGACAATGAGTGTATGATGTGGTTAATCTTTCTCAGATAGTTTTTAAGAGCACAGTCACATGCTAGCTAGCTACATTACATCTTCAGTGATTTATTTACATTTACATGCAAACCTGCTATCAAAGCCATTAACACTATTAATGACTCAGTTGCAGGTTTGCCTGACTCAAATCTCAGTCCAGCAACTCCCATTTCCAAATAACTTCGCCCCCATACGCATGTGTATATTTCGCTCAAATAATACATTAAAAAGGTGGTCAAAAGTTTATGGTTGTTTAATAGGCCTCAAAGCTGCAGACAACACGTTTTGTGGCATCTAAATCTTTTAATTTGATAGACATTGTGATTCCAATAACAGTGTCAACCGGCTCAAGACTACATTACTATAATTTAAAATAAATTTCTTACCTCCCAGTACTTGCTCTTGTGGACTCCCTCAGAGTAGGCTCGGGCAAAGCTGCTTTCGCTGTTCAGGGCAGTGATAGCAGCACTAAACTGGGACATGGGGTGCAGGTTGGTGGGAAAGTTATCCAGCATAGTGACCACGTGAGAGGGGAGGGCTGCCCTCTTAGCCCACTCCTTAGACAACCAGGTAGCCTGTGGAGAAAGCAAGGCAGGCTTAGGACTGCTGGAACATTGTTAGCCAACAGTAGCACAGAGACAATGATGTGTCTTATCTTTATTCTTTTACCCCAGAGAGGACAGTAAAATATATTTTTCATGTGCAAAATGTAGTAAAACATGCCCATGATTTAGTTTAATGTGGCAATCAGATCCTACGTTACTTTATATGTGCTCTCAATTTGCTATTTGGAGTTCTCGAATGAAGAAAATTGTGCCTACGTTTTGGTTAATTTGTGCACTCGTCTAAGAAAAAGTGTACACTCAGAGTAAACTCAAGTAAGTGTATTCAGTCTCCGTTATGGACAGACCCATAATCAAGGAAAAACATTTAAAATATGTGTCATCTATAATAATGCCATGGGAGGCAATGACATGTTTAATAAAGTACACTTCAATAAAAAAATCTCTATCCACTTACTTAAACTGAGCTGTAACCTGCTTGTAATCCATGTACAAACTTCATGAACCTTACTCCTTACACCTGTAGTGTTCCTTTATTCACAAAAGGGCTAAGACAAGTAGATTATGTGTCCAGGCTATGAGTTTTTTTTATTTGTAGTGGATCAGAGGACAAGTAGGTTCAGTAAGGTGATATAGTGGTCACCAGCATTTTTTCCCTCCGTCAAAAACCAGATAGAAAATCCTGTTTCCAAGACTTTTTCAAAACAATTGTTTCATTTAAAATGCACGTTTAAATGTAACACAAGCTGGTGTGTTTATACGTCTCATGGTGGCACAATGCAAGTTGATGCTGCAGCTATAGCGCATGCTACTCTTTCCGAATCCTGCTGCACTACAGATATAAACTGAGGATGCAATCTGGCCATCAAGAGGAACTATTTTTACAAGTTGGATTAATAAGATTGAATCCAGCCAGACCAGAATATTGTCTTTTACGTGTGATGCGAGTAGAGAACACCACAGCACATTCGCCAAATAATTGCTGCTGCTTTGTTGAGAGCATAACATGCTACATCAGAGACGTAAACAGGGGAGGAAAAAGACTAAATTAAGTTGTCCACTCGCCGGGAATTTGAGTACTCGTTCATTTTCTGTTGGGTAATGTTACATCCCTATACAGATCGCTGGTCAGTATTAATGCATTTAACTACCCAAACAGCTCATCGTACTTTGTAGTTTAATTACATTAGCTATCACTTTTAGCCTAGTTTATTAGGTTTTAGGGCAACCAAAACATGGAACTGGTCACGCACATTGGGGCTTTTACTTGCCTCTGGTATGTATAATCAGATTTTGAAATAGCTCTTTTGAAGATTGGATATACCACACAGAAAGAGCACTAAGGATGTCAATGATATTTTTTAATCACTGAAATCTTACATTCAAATATGTGATTTTGTTTCAGTAGTATATTGCATTCAAAAGCATGAGAAAAGCATATTTACAATTAAAGATTTTTAACCAAGCGAATATATAAAGACAGGCTTCAGGAACACTATAGACTGTCAAGGAACAGTTGACTATTGCTGACTAGACAGACCTTGCTATTGGTTGTTGATACCCAGATAGTATTATATTATTTTTTTCTCTTCTCCTCTCAAGCTCACCTAAGTTCATGTCCTCAAGTAAAGCCATTTTAGCTATTTTTGAACAAATATTGTATGATAATGTCATGCATGAGTAAGTTTAATTAGCTCTACTAACCTGTTCCTCAGTGGGCACCTGGCCTGTGACCAGCAGCCAGAAGAGTCCCTCGGGCAGCGGTTCCTCACCTCCGGCCGACTTTGTCAAAAGCTGCTGACACTCTGGAATGCTGTAGCCACGAAAACGGATGCCCTGAAGACCAAGAGTGATTAAAAACATTCAATGGGTGGTCATATTTATCTGTACGTTATGTCACTTTAATGCAATGCCTCAGCACACAACATTAATCAGAATTAATTATAGTTAAATAGATTTTTTTTACTAATGTGCATCAATAAACCAGTGTACTATTTTTGATGCATTTTATAAAGCTAAAGTTTAATCAGCCCAAATAATATATAACATGTCACTTACCTCATCAGGATCGAGCACAGATGTCTCGTATACTAGGCCCTTCATACCCCTCATCCCTCCATAAACCTGTGCGACAAAAACTTGCATATTATCAGATTGTACACTAGCAGTCAAAAGTTTGGGGTTGCTGTTCGTTAGAGGTTAGAGGAATATTTTTGTGGCACACTGATTTACAATTAGATTTTCCTGATACAAGTTGAATAACAATCCCATAAGCTGTTTATATAATTATACAGCTTTTTCAGTTTTTGGAGAGGACTGAGAACAGTTTGCACGTTTTCATGTACAAAATAATCTGATCACTGCAGAACATCAGATATTGGCAGTAATTCAGTCAACAATAACCTGATGATGGGAAAACCCTTTGTGGGATTTCTTTTGTGGAGCTGCCACAGCTGCTTTGCAACCTTCTGATAAAATCACTGAAAAACCTGTGGCAAGAAACTTAAATTTTGTCACTTAGCTGTAAAACATTTACTTGGGAATTTGAAGAAAAATGCTTTGTTGCCATTTTGCAGGTGTAGTGTAGAATTAAATCTATGGTGTTTACTGTTTCCAGGGGAAATCCTCTCTATTCGGTTGTCACATGTGCAGGAAATTTATATATATATAAATTATATATATATAGAGTAGAGTGGCCAGACGGAAGCCATTCCTCACTAAAAGGCACATTAGAGCCCACTTGGAGTTTGCCAAAAGGCACCTGAACGACTCCCAGACCATGAAAAGCAAGATCCTCTGATCTGATGAAACAAAGATTGAACTATTTGGCCACAAGTCCTAGCGACGTGTATGGAGGAAACCAGGCATTGAGCATCACCTCATTAATACTATCCCTACAGTCAAACACGGTGGTGGCAGCATCATGCTGTGGGAATGTTTTTCTGTGACAGGGACTGGGACACTAGTCAGGATAGAGGGAAAGAAGGATGCAGAAAATAGAAGAAGAATGGGAGAAACTTCCAAAGAAAGGTCTGCCAAACTTGTAGGATCATTCCCAAGAAGACTTGTGGCGGTCATGGCTGCCAAAGGTGCTTTAGCCAAGTACTAAGTGAAGGGTCTGAATACTTATGTAAATGGAATATTTCAGTTTATTTTTAATAAATTTACAAAACATTAAAAAAGCTTGATTTTGCTTTGTCATAGTGGATTATTGCGTATAGATTGATGAGGGAAAAAAAATCCTTGAATCCAAAAGTTGAATCCATTTTAAGATGAGTCTGAAACATGCCAAAATGCGGAAAACTTTCCGTATGCACTGTACATGCACAGAATAACTCGATAAACCAGGTGTCTAACAAATTTCTCAAAATCCGATGTTACTGAAAATTTTCACTTTAAATCTTTGAATAATTTATATTTGAATAATATTTGAATATGTCATTTTAAACTATTAAAAATTATTTGTTGAGTAAAAAAGGGTAAAGAAAAAGGTAAAAGCTATGTTATTACCTATGGCGTACTATGCTCTTACAAAAGAGCAAGAGGCCACATTGAGGAAATCTGGAGTCTGAAGATCTGTTCACCAAAGTCGAGGACTTGGTCACGAATGATAATGGTTAGTTCAGTTATCAACGTGCATTTCCTGATGCTGCTCACTGCTACTGTACAATTGTACAACGCTAGCACATACCTAGTTGGAAAGTTAACGGTAAGTAAACTAGCTCACATTTGTTTCAAGTAGACACGAGTGGGATTTCAGTATCCAACAACAGTAGACAAATAGCTAAAAATATACCATAACAATCCTGATCGCCCTAATTCGGGCCGTCCTAAATTTCTACAAGCACATGAATACTATGTGTCTAATTTTGTGCTGCTTTAAATTTTGAACTTGAATTTTCTACTAGGCTACCTAATTTTATTTATTTTAAACAAATTTGTAAAATTTGAATTCAGACACATTTTCAATAACATGAAATTAAGCATGTTTATTCTTTTGCGCATTAGGAAAAGCATTAGGTTCTGATGAATCTAATGTAATCCCATACTGGTCAGCACAGTTTATTGATTTTGAAGCACAAAAGTTTCTCTCACCATATCCACAGTGATTTGGCCAATGTTGGTTTTGCCATACTGCTGCTTGAAGTTCTTGATCCTGGTCTGTTCTTTGGGAATGAGATCTGTCAGGACATCTTTCAAATTCTGCAAAAGTCAAGAGGTCAAAATGTCAAGATATAGTCTAAATAGTTATTGTTGAATTTATGTCTGTTGCCAAATTCAAAGTTAAAGCCATGGCATGCAAAAACAGATTTAACAGCCAAAAGAGGGACTATACCTTTGTAACTAAAAAAAGGTTCCAAAGAGGATATGACATTTCAGACCAATGGTATAGTCATATGACAAATGAATAGAAAGATAACGTCTCAACTAGGGCTGTCAGAACGGATTTCGATGTTTTTAAATATTTACATTAAAAAAAATATATAT